>JARHVA010001070.1:3400000-3600000 GCA_037957365.1 Torreya grandis | reverse complement strand
TATTATATTGCACAATATATACTCACTTATAATGTTAATAATGTATTGAATAGTATACATGGTAGTACATATAAGGATGCATTTATTCAATAATTTCTCCAAGACATGCAATCTCAAATTATGTAAATTAAAAAGGATATTAAAACCATAATAATATGGTTACATCTAAAGATATATTAATATCCCATTGTCTCATGGGTTTATCACTCACCCTTTTATTACTGATTTAATAGTGCCTAAATTTGAATTAAACAACACAAAAATGATTATCACATCACATTTGATGATTATTTTCCTCATGATTTGATTTTTATCATGATGATATATTGATAAACAATATATTTATTATAGGTATCAAGGAGTATAACTTGTATTTGTGTTATGACTTACCAATTGGTTCCATGTGTTGATTTAATGATTTGGTCAATATCTTCTTAACATAATTTTGTATAGGCATTATCCAAATTTTCACATTTTCTCAACTCAATAAAATTAACCAAGATGACCTAATGAGAATGTTAATGATCATTTGATTTTATTCAAGATAACACTTATATAAATTTATCATAAAATACCTAATAGTGAGTATAAAATAATTTTATCAAATAGTATACTTCAACCACTCAAAGATAAATTTATCTATAACACATCAATATTTTGATAAGATATATCATATGGTTATAAACTATGATATTAATATTTTAGAACGTGATAAAATATGGGTCTAGTTCCTATTCCTATACAAAAAACTTGAAATATAAAGGTAAATAAACATTCAAAATGAAGGCTAATTATACTATAACTTTTAAGCTAAGAATGAGGTCAAATATATAATCCATTTTCACAACCACTTGATAAACTAGTTATTTCACCTTTTCAAGAGTTTAGAAAATTTAAAAGGTTACCCAAGCCTCATCACCATGTTATAAAAAGGTTGATTTACCTTAACATGATATATTTACATTCACATAGTGAGTTGGGTACATCTTAAAATAACCTAGAGGGTATGCCATAAATTCATATTATGACTACCATATATCTTCATGACATACTACTAATATATGTTACTCATTGAGAAATAAAATAAAAGATATAATTAATAGTAATATTACTGAATGGGAAGGACATAATACCAAATTAAATGAACTAGTCACTATTTTCAATTAAATTTTTTAAATATTGAATAATCCACTTTTGAATCATGATGTTAAGAATCCAGATGATGTTCACATGGCTACACCTACACATCAAAAAATGGTTACTAATGAGTATCTCCTAGATTGTATTATTGATATGGTTACTAGCTCATGAATTCAAGATCCATATATCACATTATGTGACCATGATATTCTAAAATATGATGATAATAATAATAATAATAATAATAATAATAATAATAATAATAATAATAATAATAATAATAATAATAATAATAATAATAATAATAATAATAATAATAATAATGGTGGTGGTGGTGATGATGATGATGATGATCAACTATATGATAATAATAGTGATTATTAGAATTTAGAGCAGAGTAGAAGACCCTCAACATTTTTAATTTCAATTTGAGTTGGAAAACTAGAACACCAATATAGATATAGATGTGAATGGAAGGAGAGTAAGGATGATTCTTCAAATAGGGTGTGGGCAAGAAGGAAAATAAAAGGAAGGAGGAGATGAATATGACCTAGATCTGTGTGGATTAGGGGTTGTCCATGCCATCAATGACATCACCCAAAATTTGGAGTGGCCCATGGGGTGGGATATATTTAGAGCAAAAGGATAGTAGGTGCTATATAATTGAGAATATTTTAGATGGAGTCCTATAGAAAAAACCCAAGTGGAAGTCACATTGAGGCTAAGTGGAAGGTCCAAAATTGAAAGGGGGTTCTATTCCTATGGTGAGAGGATGTTATTTCAAATATAATATAGGTGATATGTTTCTCAAGTTGAATGAGGAGAACAAGATGACCCAGATCTAGGAGGACTAGAGGTTATCTATCTCATCAATGCTATCCCCAAAAGATTGCATGTTTAACTATGTGGAAAAGAACTAGATCTAAAGACTATAAAAAAGAAGTTTTTGGGCACGATCTAGAAAATAAAACTAGAGTGGAAGTATTGATACCTCCCCATATAAAATCTATAGGATTCTAATCATATTGGGAAAGACAAATAACTGTCAAAAGTTTAGAGTCTACCATTTCAAGGGTTGGGTGTGATTATCTTCCTTTTAAGCTCATGTTTATCTTAGAATTATCTTATGGGAGCCTATTTAATATAGTCATTGGGTTATTTATTTTTATCCCCTTCCCATTGGGAAATGGAGTAAGTTTGGTGAATTTATAAGGTTTCATTTATTTTACACCATATACCAAGTGGTTGATAGAATGTTCAGGACTCGATTGCCTAATTTTGAAACCCAAATGGGTTGAATTAAATTGAAGACCAAAAGGATAAATGTTGTAGAATATCTAGAAGTAATGGAGACCTGTGACATCAAAATAATCCATTTTGTTGTTACCCAAATAGATTCAAGATTCTAAGCTAATGGTTCTAGTGGGAGAAAAGCCCACTTGTAATGTCCTAAATACATGGTGGTGGTACAAAAGTCCTTGGTATAATAAGACTTTATTATCCTGGTGGAATTTTGTTATGTAGTGTAATATTTAGGTAACCCATGCTAAAATATGTCATTTGCAGATTAGGTTTATATATAAAAACTATTGAAGCCCTATTTGGCCAGTCTCATGTTTAATGGCTAATGAGGAAGATAGAGAAATCCTCAAAAAAAATTATGGATTCAAATATAAAACATGTGTGGTGGTATCACTAAGTGATTATATAGGGTCACTTATATCTCATAGAGTCTATTAAGGATGGGTGAATATCTTACAAAAGACTAGATCTATGGGGGCTTACTTTCAATATCTCCTAGATTTGAATATGGTGGATAAAGGAAGCCAAATCAAATATTATATTATCAGAGTAGATGATAGAGGAATATACTGATATATTTCATATGTCATGGGTTTTTCCCATGAATTTAAGGATATTACTCATGTGATGTAGAGGATATACACAAAATAATTCACTTATCCTTGTTTCAACATACACTTCTTATATCAAGAGTTACATGTTCATATATATACTAATGGTTATTAGACTCAATGCTTATTTGAATTATTATTAATATATTATCCATGATATTAATGGTATAATTATACATCTTTATCCATTGGAAACACTCTTCTTCACTTACTGATAAGATTTTTCAACTTCTTACTTTCTCATAGTCAACTCTAGTAACCTTTTTAAGGCCTTTCTTAGTAGTACAAATGTGTAGAGAGGATTTTAAATAATCTAATAAAACATTATAATAAAATATATGATTATTTATCACTTTATGAAGTTTAAATCTCAAAATCTATAGGTAAGTCCCTTTACTAGCCTCTTCTAGGTCACTGTTAGGCATAATTAGGCTTATTCTACATATAAGCATACACATACCCCTACACCTATATGTACATGTATATAGTAAAAAAAAACCATAAAAATATATTTACACACATGTAAAAGTATAATAATATAAAATTTTTGGACATTTAACTTGTGGAATCTTATATAAAATGCATTTTTCCTTCCAAACCCTAGTTCAGGGTTGACAATCTCAATAAGAGCCCGAGGGCATTCAATTTGCTCTCAAATGTTCCAAATAAAATTTCAAAGGTTTGTGAAGATTATTTTGGGTTTTAGTAATGTACATTCACATTTTATGACATTTAATTCTTCACTATAAATCCTCTATTCAACATTTTTGTATCATTCTTGCATTCCCTTTATGAATAGTCATCACCTATAGTCACTCAAGAGTACTTATATTAGGTTTTTAAGTTCCTTAAGGAGTTTCATTGATCTATGAATCATTTTGAGGGAATATTTAACCCTTAAATTTTTTTTAAATACATTAAATTTCATTTTCAAGACCTCTTCTTCTCCTCTTCACTGTATTTTTTGGTCTCTTTGCATGCACACAGTCACAATTATAGGGTGCATGGGCTAGTTCTTTGGATATATAATTCCCATATGGATATATATACTCAAAAAATGTTTAAAAAGGTATAAAAAAACCAATAACCTAAATAACCACTCATTATCATGATTCTTCTATACCCTTTTATCACCCTTTAAAAGGTTATTGTATGTTTGTGCACCTTTTCATAGAATCGTGTTGTTCCCTAACCCAAATAACATGAAAAATAACAAATGAAATAAAAAAAATCATTAAAACACAATTAAATAACTAACTAAATCTATTCTAGGCATAAAAACATGTCATTATGTAAATTTCATTCTTCAATCATTATAAAGACAATCCTTCTTCATATGCAAACACAAACAAAAACATAGTTATTTCCCTTTCCTTGTTTAATGTTGAGAGTTTCCATACATATTGTCATGGGTTATGGATATTATTTCTAAATAAAATTATGATAAATAAATTAAAAATATAAATTAACAAGTCTTATACCAAGCGTAACTAGCCTAACTACCTTCCAACAGTCATTTACAATAATGTTCGCACCTTGTACAAAGATTAAGGTTGATTCTTCCATAAAATGTGACTTATGATTATGTAAATATACCTATGGTGTCTTTATTATTGTTTCATAACCATTTTACACCTTCAATACTCTTATACCACCTCCTATAACACCCTTTCTAAGCTAAATTATTTAATTTTTAAATTTGACAAAATGGTAGGAAAATCTAAATTTTAAATCTGGACTATCCTAGCACATATAAAAAATTATAAATCATTTTAAGATGTATGAAATGACTTATAGAAACCTTCTAGTGAATCCAAACATACTTATTGATTCTTATCTAATTGATCAAAGATTTTTTTTTAAATAACACAAAACTTGTTATCCATATAAGATGATCCTGCATCATACTCTTGAGGTATGAAAAAAACATTCCATGAAATTTTGTAAACTTGTTTTGATCTCCTAGAATTCTTCTTTCTACTTATATCCATCTATGAAATGGTACACCCTCCTTATATCCCAAGGTCTATGAGTATCACATATACCTCTTTGTGATTTTACCAACTCCACCTTACTTATTTGAGGTTGATTTCTTGCATAGTGATCTCCAACCTAACCATTTTTAGCACTTGGTGCTTTTCCTACAACCATCCTACACATGGGACACACAAGTCAAATAAAACAAAGTCTTGGTTATCTTCTTGGAAACTACTCTCTTTATTTGACATTTTTATCATTACTAAGATTGGATATGTTATCTTTGGGATTACTACTAATAGTTCCTTCTATTTTTTAATTCTCTAAACCTCTAAAACCTCATTATCCATCTCTCTCTATTTTTCACTCTCCACATGACCATTTTCTTCTCTTTCTATCACCAACTCTCTAAACATGCCTACTTTCTCAACAAAATATTCTAGAGACTCCTTATTTTCTATGAGAGATAAATGATAGGACAAATTTTCAAACAAAATTTCTAAGTGATCATTGGAAAAAAAACTCACCTTGTTTTTATATCTATAACAACTCATTATTTTCCTTCAACTCCTAAAAATTCCTTTCAACTATTAAATTCTCTTCTTCTAATCAATTGACATTGTGTACTAGTTTGTCTCAGTATTGGAACTTGATTTACCCTATCATGTTTTTGCCCTCTAACTTCCTTGGGTAGGTGTTCTCTCTCTCTCTCTCTCTCTCTCTCTCTCTCTCTCTCTCTCTCTCTCTCTCTCTCTCTCTCTCTCTCTCTCTCTCTCTCTCTCTCTCTCTCCTCTCTCTCTCTCTCTCTCTCTCTCTCTCTCTCTCTCCAAACATCTTTGCATCATCATGTCTAGATTAAAAAACTTGTTTTGTTTCAAGCTATAGATAAAATGGTGAGGACATGATGGATAGGCCTTTGTTAAGACCTATCCATGAATGGTTTTATTGGGAGTAAAATCCCACTTGTAGTGTCCCAGATGTGTATTGGTTGTGTAGAAGTCCCATGTAGTAGAAGACCTTCTACTCCAACCATAATCTTGATTTGTAGTGTAAACTTGAAGGAACTCCTATTGATGGGTGTCATCTCTTCAAGTCTAATTGATTTATAAAATATGTTTTTCTAATAAGGTTTTGGTAACCTTAAAACCATCATTTTATGGCTAAAGGATACTTAAAACCCTCTTGTTTTACCAAGGTTGTGGGAACCTCCAAACTCTCTTGTTTTGATGGTTATGGTTATGGGAGCCTTAAAACCCTCTAGTTGTGCTTGTTAAAGGTTGGGAGAGCCTCTAAACCCTCTTGATGTACTTGGTATGTATTTGGAATCCTTAAAAACCTCTTGTCATGCCTTTTAATTTTTAGTTATGGGATCATCATTTAAAACCATCTCCCTAGTTATGGGTCTAGTTATTAAAACTCTCACCTATCTAGTTCATAGCTCTAGATTCATAAGTGTTTATCTCATAAAATAAAATAAATGATCAGCTATATATATGTTTTTATTTATTCACATTATAATATTACACATTGCATCATAATGGAGAATTATTCAATTCAAAACTTAATTATGATGTTACATTTATAGATAGTAAAGGGTATACTGAGTTGTGATGGTCTTAAATGGAGACCCATCTGTGACATTAAATTATTAGTCACTTTAGACAAAATGACTTACATGTATGGTTTAATTTATTATTATATAGTGGGACTTATGATATATTAGTTTTAATCTTATGGATAAATAAAATGAGATTAATCCCTTTCACATTGCATCACTACCTTAACTTTGTGTATGATAATATACTATAGACTACTCATGATGCACCTTATGAGTTACCCTTATCATCTAAAAAAAAACATTAGATATTACTTAAAGTCATTCATATATAAAATTTTTCAACCTCATGTGGTATCTCCTATAATTTCATATAGATATTACATTTATAGTCTTGATTCATAAAGTTATGGATTTTTAGAGATACAAATTTATCAATTGAATCACCAAGAGATATAATACCTACTCATACATGTCCCAAGTTATTATTATTTCATCCTTTTACCTACATTAATACAAAAGAACATACAAATATTTCAATGAAAAATAGATATTCAAACTAAAATACACAATATCTCCAAGCATTTAAAATGGGTCCTATAACCCATTTTCATGATGATTATCTTAGTAATGTTGAATCAAATTATCAAAAAAGTAATGATTATGTGATTTATACTATTTCTTATGATATTTTTTATAATACTTTTAGTGATCCATATAACTCTCCATGATCATGGACATTCATGTGTAGATGGATAAATGGGATCATTAGTTACCCATTATAGATTATACATTTTGCATCATCGAAAAATCTTACTATACATTAACTTATGTTACCTACTTATTATTTCTATCATGCATTTCATGTTCCTTCCTCCCTTAATATTTTTCCTTTCCTCCTTCTTATATATTTTAAATTTATGTTATATGTTTGGTTTGAATGAACATTCTTCTAACTCCTTGGTTATGTTTTATGTCATGTTATCATGGCCCATGCCACTTGATTATTGAAACCTTTCCAAAAACTTGCATATAATTCCCTATTATACAATATATAAATCTCATACTTTTGTCCTAACATGAAATAATTTATGAGGAAATTTGTATGTTGTTTGAACTCATCATCTTCTTCTCTATTCCATAATTTCACCCCTTGTCTTGCTTATTTTCCATCTTTGTGTCTTTTCCTAGTTTATCCCCATGGATTATTTCATTTCTTGATTGAAATGCCATTAATTTTTATAGATTGTGTCATTTGAATTATTCCTAGTGTGATCTCATTCTTATATAAAATCACAATAAAAAATAATAATTTTTTTATGTCTTTATCTTTACTTATGGATAAATATCATGCTCATTCTCCTATTCAATATGTTTACATTTAAACATTACATACATGATTCTCATGGTATCCTTTGAGTGGATGATATGAATAATATATAAGCTACATATGATTACAAACTTAAAGATGCTATACGACTACATTTATGCCCACACTTGGGGGAATTATCACATTGGTGGTATGTCTTATATTAGAGGCCTCTCTTTATAATGGTTATAAATGACATCCTTCATAATTTTAATTTATTGTGTGTGTGTGTGTGTATATATATATATATAATTCTTCCCCACATATTTAATATTACGTAGATACACTATATGTTCTCTTGCATGCTCTATGATTGATTTACTGCATGTGTGTTCTTATAATAATGTTTGTTTTTGTATGTTTCATCTTGATGCATTATTTAACATTATCCAGATAGGATCATATATTATTCATGTCATGTCATTAGTTTTTTATGGATCATATTTCTTTCTTTATGTTTTCCTATTATATTTGTGATTTCTTGGCAATGTCTAATTAAAGTTATGTTTATCTCCATGATCCATATCATTCATGATAATATTTGTGTATTCTTATTTCCTTTTATTACATGGTATATATAATTTATATATTGGTGAATACTAATACAAACGTATGTGTGATTCATTTATATATCTTTCCCACCTAGGTGTAGGTTCCTCAATTGGGGAATATCATTTGTCTTTACCTTATCATGCCATTAAGGGAATTTTACACTTATTTTATAAGATTCATTTATTTATACATTTCCATTAATGGAATCATACCAACACACACCTACATCTTTCTATCCATATCTTACACATGTAAATCTTACTACACACATATGCCTATTTATATTATATTTTTTATATTAGGATGCCATGTTATCTTATTCATACCTATTCACATGGGGGTACCACGTTGATATATTGGATAATTATAGGCCATAACTTATCCCCTTCAATAGGTTTTGTAAAATCATATTTTTTGTCCCACATTATCTCATCTACACATTAGGTTTCACCTTCCTATCGAGCTTTACATTATGATATTTTTATTTAGCTACAGATGGGTTTACAAATGTGTTTTAAAAAAAATTTAAAAAATTTAATACTTTATATGATAACACATGAAGCACATGCATATTTATTTTGAGATGAGTGATTTGAATAAACATGTATCAAATACCTTAGCTCAAAATGGGGGGAATATATAGATATTTATACACATATATATTTCATTACTATATTCAATTTTTTATGAAATGTGATTTTATTAAGAATTAATAGATATATTATTCCATGTTCAATAAGTGGATATTATTTTATAGGATGAATCTAAAATCCATGATGCTTTATATTTTCCCTTAAAATTCATTAGTTCCTAGTTTTCAATTTTAGTACCTAGAGTTTCCCAAGAATCAAAACATGATTTGAATACCATTAGGTGTATTCATTACTATCATTATTTTTATAATCTATTTCATATTGATATAATATAACCAAGTTATTGATACATTAGCTAATTTCATGCATTCATGATTTTTTTAGTTATATAAAATTCACCAATATGTGAGTAAAGCTTATCCCAAACACTAAATTATTCATCCTTCCATATATTAGTTAATTTTTATGTGTGTGCTTAAAATTATGTTTTATTTTGACATATGTATTCATTAAATACACACGCATCAAAGTGGTAATTCTAAAGACATATATTTTAGGTGAAAGACACTTTTCCATAACATCTTTATCATGATTTATCACATTTGGTCCATTAGTGAACATTTAGATATTTTCATACGCTCTCTACCCCCATTAAAATATCCTTGAAATTTATTCATATATATTTCTAAAGAACAACTTAGATCTATTAGTTTTCAACTCTAATATCCTAGTCAACTATTTAACTTAGTCTTTGTTATAAGTATCTATACCCTTTTAGTAAGAACTAAATGACTATTGATTCTAACCCTCACCCTATTTTGGGTCCTTTCCTCATTTGTATGATTGTATGTTCCTTGAATTTTTGTTAATACTATATTTTATGGTAATCCTATTTTTGAAGTGTCCTCGAGATCCCTATATATAAATATATCAAAAACCATTTCACATCAATTCCTAGCTTGAAGATCTTTCACAAGCCAAAGATATCATGCATAATCATTATCCTTATCAAGAGTTTTACACATTAAACCAAGGAATTTTAATATTGAGCCTACATTAAATCAAAATCATTCCAAGTCTCATGCCATCAAATATTATACCAATTGAAGTTTATATCTAAGAATACAGTTTCATTTAATTATTTATGAAAAGGAGGTAAATTTCTTTCTTTCACTTGTTTGAGACTCACTCAAAATTACTATAACTACATAATGCATTACCCTAATTTTGATTTAGATTAATTTTTTAATATAATTAAGATATAAATTATAATGTGAGTTTAGATACTAATATATGACATTTAACCACACATGTGAATATTAAATATTGAAATTTATTACGATGATTTGATAAATGGAATATGATAAATATGGTAAGTAGATAAAAGCATAAGTAATTAAGTTTTATGATTAATTTTTTGATAGTGGAAATAAAATTGATACAAGTTTGTAAATTTTTAGGGTCTATAACTATGTTTCTATCTATGCAAGGTCAGTTTCATTAGGTATGGGTTAATATTAACTATCGATACTAACATGTAGTGGTTGGAAGTGACCTATACAAAAAATGGTGTATATGATAGTAACACCTTATCCTATCTTTGAAAATTATGTATGTGTAATGTAAAAAATTTATGATGCACATAACCCAAAAAATCATCCACCTTCACCTTGAAACTTTAAGTGTTTTTTTAAAAACTATAAACTTAAGAAAATTAGGAGAGTTTAATGGGTTGAGATAACAACAATCACCCCTATTGAAGATTAAATACTACCTACATATCCAATACTCTAAGGAAGTAAATCAAGACACATGTAGTTCTCCCACTTAGTGTGATTATGCAATTATGATCCTTCATTATATGAATTTAACTAATGATTTATCTTTGATGCTTGACAATGTTTTATTTGAATTGGGTTTGGTATGCTTCAAACTTAGATTATGACTACTCCTTGTGATTGGTTTCGAATTTAGGAGGATAAAGGTATTTTTTATCAATTTAAAATAATGCATAGATGTGTACTACATAAGTACCAAGTACCCTATCATGTGAGGTGATGATTTGTATATATGAGTCTAATTGGCTAATCTATCATGATACTCTATATAAAATGTATGGGCTAACCCATTAAAATGTCTTAGATTTTAAGAATGACCATTTTTTGGAGAGGGTTGGTATTGTTAGGCTTAGGTCAATATTTATTGGTGATAATGACCTAGAGTAACAATAGTAACCTATGCATAAGAGTACTAAATTAACCATTAATACATGTCTATGTAGGATAGTATTTAGATTTAAAATAGATAGTGAGGTTATTATATGTGTGTAACAACTAAATAGAAGGGTTAGAACCATATAAATTGTGATGATAAAGTGATATGGTAAGTTAACACCATATTTTTTCACCCATGTCATGTATGGTAAATTTATGTCAATCATGTCTCAAGTACTTAATACCATATTTTAGTGTCTAAAAATTCCATCCATTTTATTATAGTAATGGAATTTATAGAGTAAAATGAAAAGGTATACTTTAGTGTGTATAATAGACTTTATCTTGTATAGGAAGCTCCAATTATGGAGGTCATTCCAAATCAAAACTTGTAAAAAAGTATGGTAGTCAACATCCATACATTGAAATTTTAAATCTAAAATTAAAATTGTAAAATAAAAAATCAATTACACATGTATGTTCATGAAAAACATGTTTCCATTGAAACTTGTTAGAGATGATGTTTCCTTGTTGAATCATTAGATAAAGATGATTTCTACTAAAACAATTATAGAGTGGTTCCTCTGATTTAACAATGGATAAATTGAGGGTGATCAAACACCATTTTTTTATAACTATGCAATTTTTTGTTTTGGGAAGACAACATTCTCCAACCATCATAAATGTAGTAAGAAATACTCAAATTAATAACCCAAATAACTAATCAAATTTGATAATGATAGGAACCACATGATGGGTTCACTCAAATTAATCTATGGTCATTGATAATCACCAAGCTCAATGCCAATGACTCATAAAAACATGAATTAAACCAATACAAATAAATTTTAGATCCATGGTTACTCACTACTTGGTGTGGATTGGAAAAGTGTGTAAATAAAAAATCATAATAGTGCTCCTACAAAATGTGAAAATGTGAATGAATAAGTATATGTCCCTTTTGAACTATGATAACTATAAACTATCATAGTATGTATGCACATTAACTAATATCATTCTCCTTGAATATATACCAATTGATATAGAATGTGATTCGTATATATGTTAACCCTAATAACCTATATCTTAAATTTATGTATATGTGGAAACATATAATTATTGTTCCTATAAATTGTGTACATATGGCCATGTAATACATATAAGTGTGTATAAATATGTACTCAAGATTGTTTAAAGTAAGTACATATGCATAGAATATTCCCCCATAATCTATATTATTTCATATAATATCAGTCATGTGACTGAACCATTTGATTGTTGAACAGTTTAGAATCTCTAAAAATTATACTTTGATTCCAAACTATGATTTTATATTCTTGGATGTTTATGTAGATATATGAAAATGCCACTATAATTCCACATTTTTAGATGAAGGATGTGTCTTGTAAGTTACTAATCTCAAAATGAAAGTTAATTTTATCATGTAATGTATTAAGATAAGATCATGTATAATCACATTCACTTGTGGAGAGTATGTCATCATAGTAATGTATATGTCATTTAAGGTGTGCATCTAACATACATAATTCAAGGCATATAAGTGTCATGTCAATATATATGTATCATGGAAGAGTGTGTTCATAACCATCACTAAAAGGATAACAAAATAGGACTATGTAGTAAAATTACATGATATAGATCATACCACCACTTAATATCAACAAGATCAATAATTAGTGTCATACTTAAGGACAAGGATCATGTATAAGGGACATGATGATGTTGAAAAAAATAATTATAAGGTAAACTCACAAGAGACATAAATATGTCACATAAAAAAGGTCAAAATCCACATACAAGATACACAAATATATCATAAATAAGGTCAAGGGACCAAAAATAATAGACAAGCATAACTAGTCTATCACGCAAAGGAGTAAAAATATCAATGTGGCATAGAATAAGTAAGTAATACACTACACCATCCACATGTATCAATTTAAAATCCTATTAAAATAACATATCCATGTAGCACTATGTGAGATATGAGTAACAAGAAAGCCATGCATAGTAAATTTAGATATCTTAACATGGTAAATAACTCATAAAAATATTTAACCTATGATAATGAAACCTATGGAATAAGATGCCCCATTTTTTTCATATGCCAAATACCTAACATGTGATAAATAACATATGCAAATAGTGTAATATAGTAATCATGTCATTCTTAGGTCCTAGTTTTAATTTTTTGAATGTTTTTTGAATTATTTGATTCTTTTGTATTTTTTAAATACTTGAAATTTAAAAAGTGCTAACCAATGATCCAATAAATAGGATGACCATGGGGATTTCCTTTGTCACATAGTGAAATGGTCACCTATTTTGAATGAAAGGTACTAGATTTAGGTGTATTAGAATCTGATAAGAAATCATGTGTTGTATGATAAATGTCATGATCACTCTCATAGAATCCCATGTATGATAGGTAATTACAAAAGGCATATGATTGTATCACTACTTGTGTTCACTGTGGAATATGATAAGCTATATGTAAGTACATGTTATGGGATATGGAATTTTTGAGCCCTAAATAAATCTTTAATATGATGGGCACTAAATAGTTACTATCTAGTAGATTCAACTAGTCTCCTCTAACCTAGGTGTATATAAATATGTGCAACCTTTGGATCTATATGTTAATCCTATATGGTTATATTAATAAATTGAATTGATGGTGAATGTGGAGGAGAAGATATGATTTTGTGTATAAGGTAATCATATTATAAACCTATAACTATAACTATATTATTATAATGTATGTCATTAAGACATTGATTCACTATAGATAGTACTCCATGACATTTTTTCACCTAAGGGAGTCCCTAAAAATATGTCAAATACCCCATCAATTTGTATAACTATAAATATAGTCACTAGTATGGTAGAACACACCTGAAGAGGTAACAGTATGTGTCTTAGGTTATTTTATTTATATCCATACAATTTTTTTTTTTTATATTATATATCATGTTATGTATATCCAAGGGATTAACGAAGTGGAAGTATCCAAATGTTCTCACTTGACCCATTATCAATCATGTAAGTATGTAAGGGTCACTTATAGATATAAGCTCATATTAATAGTTCATGAAAATATGAATCATCATTGACAATCTCACTATCATCAAATGTGATCATAGGACATGATGGTGAGGTGTTGATAAGTGTACCAATAACAACATATATTGGGTGATCTAATGTTGTAGGTAGAGGATGCATAATGTATGCATAGTGTAATTTTAAAGTGTCTGTAGTCTCTATCATCTCATTCTTGGTAAATGTATCATTAAATATTTTAAAGTTATGATTTTCATTTTTATATGGTTTATATTCTTCTATAGGTGAGCTCAACTCAAGAGTGTTGTCATCAAAAGTATATTTTATCTTATGACATAATTTGAAGCATTCTTTTGTAGAGTGTCCAAAAATTTGATGATAGTCACAATATGTATTACTATCATATTTATTTTATGTAGGAATGTTTGGATCAAACTCTTATGGAGGAGGAATATTGATGAGGTTATGTTGAATTAGTTTTTATAATAGTTTATGAGGAGGTGATGGTAATTTGTAAAATTGCCTCTTCAGTGGAATTGATAATTAAAGTTGATTTGTAGGTTGTGATGTTGCATTAATTATCATTTTTTTCTCATTATTTTTATCAGTTGGGTTGACCTTGTATGTTAGTTTTATTTTAAACTTAATTGTTGAAGTAGCTATAGGATTAGGTGTATAATTGGGATTGTTTAAAGATATGAGATTAATTTTTCTGTTTCTTCCTTTTTGGCATAGGTCATCAAAGGATTTGAATTTCTTGAAGATGATTAACTCATGGAGTGGTGAAAGTAAGATTTTATTGAATATATATTATAACTCATTTTTTACCATAACATTAGCCATATTATCTAAATAGTCTTGTAACAAAGTACATAATCACTTATTGGCTTATTGGACCCTCACTTGAGTTTATTAATTTATGCATAAGAGATGATCATCAATGTCGACATTGAAATGTGATATAAACAAATATATGAAAGGGTTGAATGATTTGACTGATTATAAGGGAAAATCATATAACCATCACCAACCACATTCCTTGAGGCTTCTCAAGAATATTTTGGTTAATAATTTTTCATTATGTGTGTAATCCAAGCATGTTGTGTTGAATGATATAAGGTGTTGTTAAGGATCTCCTTTAACTACATATAATGGAACATTATGAGTTATAAAACATAAGATAAAGGATAATTTTCTATCTCAAAGGATAATGTATTATGATGCAAGGCATGTGAATCCATTGAATGACTAGTTATAGATGCACCTTATTCTAACTATAACTACTTATCATCTAGTGATATAACACTATACTCAAGGGAATATGAAATATGAGATGTTCATGATGTAATATGTGTAGTCATAATAGGAGGGGTAAAGGTTACTATGTAGTAACATGCATAGAAATATGTTAGAATCCTTATGTTTCCACCATGTATTGGTTAGATGACATGCACAACTATAGGTGTATATGTAAGAATAGTATCAATGGTATAATTTTGAAGATCTATGGTTAGACTAGTAGCTCAAAATTGCTTGTTGATATCCAATAATGGGTCATATTGTCCCCCATATGTATTATTTTGAGATAAATTCTTATGTTTGTATATTTTAATATATAACCTTACATCAAGCTGATGTGGATTCAAGTTAATATATTCAGTGGTTGGTCATCAATGGCATACAATTCATCCATAGTAGTTATTTTATGGGTTTTGTTAGTCTCAACATTCATGAAAATTCCACTAATAGGGTGTGTAGTATGCATTATATAATCCATAGAGGGAGTATGAAGAATGAAGGAGATCATGCATGCCATTTTATGTCTAGTTGTAAAAAGTTTTTAGATTGGATGTTTTAACTATATGATTTTAGGAAGGCTTGGGATTGTTCATTGTTAATTTTAGAATTATTAATTTTCTTCTAATTTATCCATTTTATTATGTGATTGATCAAAATGTAACATAACCAGGTAGAATAATATGAAAACATTAATTTCATGAGTTTCATTAAAAAATAAGAAAATATTCATTGGATATAGCCATGGGTAATGTCAATATTAGGGACAAATATAAATCAAGTCTAAAAATAAAACTCTAAAGATAAAAAACCTATAAGGATGAAACCCTAAAGGGAAACCTAGGGTTTGGTAGAGTCTGATTAATGTATGGATTTACCAATATGTTTTACCCTTATTTAGATTAATATGAATTGCTTAATCTACTTAATATATAATTTAGTATGTGAATTTAAATATTAAGATATGACATTGAAGTATAATCTAAATGTAAAATATAAAAATTAATAGTAATGATTTTTAAAATGGCATATGCTAAATCTAATAAGTATATAAAGGGATAAGTCCTTACATTTTATAACTAATTAATTGATAGAAGAAAAATAATTGATGCAAGTCTACGATTTTTAATGTTCTATAACTTGTTTTTATTTGTATAAGGTTGCTTTTGTCGGCTAAAATCAATGTCAACTATTGATACTACCATGTAGTGGATGGTAGTGACATGTGCATAAAAAGGTGTTTTAGACCATATAATCACCTTTTCCTATCTCTAAAATTCATGCATGTGTGATTATGAACCTGAATGATGCATACAACCTCATAAATCAACCTCCTTCACCTTGAGACCCTATCTAAGATTATGATGGATATAAACCTACATAAATTAGGAAATTTTAATGAGATTGGCTAACCCTAGTCACTATTATTTATGATTGATTATTGCCTATGTATTTGATACTCCAAGGAGGGAAACAAAGCCACACATAGTTCTCCCACATAATTTGATTATGAAATTATGTCTCATTTTTATATGGATGTAAGTAACAATTTATATTTAATAATTGAAAATTATTTCTTCAATTTGGATTTGGTATTCTTAAACATGGATTTTGACTAATCATAGTGATTGGTTTTGAATTTTTGAGGAATAGGTTAGTTTTTCTAAATGTGCAACATTGTATATATGTGTATTAGTTAAGTACAAAGGCCCTTAACAACTAAGGCCTTGATTTGTATTTATGTGAGTCTAATTAGCTGATTTATCATGATAAAATATCCCAAATATATAGGCTAACCCAAAATAATGTATTATAAAATTGATAATTTATAGGATAGGGTTTCTACCATCAGACTCAAGTCAATATTGATTATAGATACTAACCCAGTCTCAAGTAGTGACTAATGCACGTGAGGAATAAACTAAGCATATAAGCATACTTTTGAAATATAATATGTAGACTTGAAAATGATATTCAGGTTCATATAGGTTTGTAATATCATAATTGAATGGTCAGACACATAGAAAGAACTATAATAGGGTGAGATGGTGAGTTATGACCATATTTGTGAACACAAGTAATGTTTGGTAAATATATGTCAAGCTTGTCATTGGTAAGTACTTAATACCAAATTTAGTGTCTACAAATAGATCCATGATTCCCATGTGAAATATTTGGAGCTAAAAATATTGAAGAGATTTCTTAAGCCAAATAAGTTTGAAAATATTTTATGCATACTTTATTAAGGATTACATGAAGATTAAAAGAGAATAAAATCATATAAATTTTCCCATAAATTCAATGAAAAAAAGACAAGATCTTGATCAACATCAATTTGTTCAAATGCCTATAAATTTACATATCTTATAATTTATAAAATGATAGAATCAATGTAGGAGGACATGATTAGAAGATACAATAAACCACTTGCCAATTTTGACTTAGCTAGAATCAACACTCAACTAAATCTAATATTTATCCCAATCACAATCATATTTTTAGGATAACTTATATGCTAGTTTTAGAGTCTACTCCTAGTTACATATTTTAGCTAAAATGACTAGGTGTGTTTGTTTTATATTTTATCCCTCCCTTTCCATGGTTATTACTTTTTTAACCATTTCATTATACTATCAACCTATATTTCATGAATTAGGGAATATTCATACTTTTATATTAATTTATTTTGATAGGTCTCCTTTGTGTCACCATTTTACCATTTTAGATTGAGAAATATATTCATAGTTCTACATTTTGATTAACATATGGATACAATTATGTATGGCTAACATAGAGATCTTAATTAAGTAGTTTATACATTTTAATAATTATATTTGAAAATAATACACTATTTTGATTATTGATGGATATCAAGATGTTATAAGTACTTTGTTTGTATAATGAGATTTTCATACCTTATTAAATTATATGTTTTAAGGTGATATATATGAAGGATTTGGATATAATTTATCATTTTTAATGATTTAATAAAATATTCATGAATAAATAATATAGGTTATAGAAAGGTTTATAACTCATAGTTGATAAAATGTAGGTATATAAGGATAAATAAAGTCATGTTCCTTAGATATATCATAAGTTTTTCCTTGCTATTGCATGCAAACATAACTTCTATGATCTTAAATTTATCATGCCTACAAAAAAGAAAAATGAGGAACAATAGGCTACATAATTATATGAAAATATTTTTTTATCATCAATTTATCATTTATTCTCTAGGATTCAAGTTTTTTAATTAATTATTTAAAGATACACTAAAATTTGAGTAATTTAGTAGGTTTTTATTAAATATAAAGAGGTTGGAATGAGTATTATCCATGTGAATATTGAATGACATGAAAAAAAATTTAAAATACATGAATTTATGATATCTTATAAGATATTATTTCTCCAAATGCTTACTAGGAATCATAGACTAAAAATTTAGACCTTGGAAATATAGTGATGGAAAGAAAATGTAATGATGTATATAATGTAATTTTATAAAGAAATAAGACATGATTATCTACCACATTTCAAATGGGTATCATTACTATAGGTTTTTTATAGAATTATTAGTTGAAGGTATATGGTACAATTTAGTTCAATGAGAAAATATGATTAAAATATATCAAAGAAGGTTTTCCTTAAATCTAACTATGTTTGAACATAATCTAAAATAAGTTAGAAGATTAACACTTAACTAGGCCATATTCATATAATAATTGATCCATGGGGTCTATTCCCTAAAAAATAATTTTAGTTCTATTCTTATTCAATATTTAGATATTAATTATTTTTCTATAACCTGTAGACACTAAAATATGGTATTTGACACTTAGAAATGTCAATATTAACACACTTATCCTACATGACTTGTGTATCTCCAAATAGTTCACTCTCACAATTCCTACACACCTACATGCTAATAATGAGCCTGATACATTCTAAGTTTATATCATTCACTTAAATGAAAATTCTAGTTTGTGTTAAATCAACAAAATATTCTAGCAAGAGAATCTCATAATACCACATTGGCATTTCTATCTCATAGAAAATAATGTCAAAATTAGTCAATAATATTAATTCTTCTATCATAAGGATGACATTACCATCATTTTCCTAGCAATAACTATTTTTAAAAATCAAACCCTTCTATAATTCATCCCATTCACTAAGCATGTTATTGGCATGGGAAATAGCCAATTGAGTGAATATAAATAAATATAAAGTTCAAGATAATTTATCATATATATTCTCAAAAAACTATCAAGTATAATAATACAAATTAATAATATATGCCTTATTCTTACCAAATTAAAATCAATAATTAGAAGAAGTCATCAGCTAAGTCTAAAACACATCAATCTAGGTCAAGTGTCAACATTATCAAGATCAAATCTTGATTTCTAGGTGCATTAATATAGTGAAAGAGCATAATCACACATTCACACTAAGGTGAAGAACTACCTATGGATTAATGTACCTCTTCATAATATTATATATATAGGAAATAGTAAATCATTAATGGGGATGATTAAGGTCAGCTCATCCAATTACACTTCCTCACTTATTATAGGTTGTCATAATTCACAAGTGGACCTAGGGTTTGAAGGAGAAGGAAGTTGATTTTTGGTTTTTTGAATGAAATTTAGGGTAATATATCACACATATACAGACATAAAATATGAATACTACATTATACCATCAAAGAATAAAAAAGTATACCTAGGACAATAATATTAGACTTATTCACTACCATCAATTTTTTCGTTGGCCTACTAGTACCGACCCTATTTGCACAGACAACCAATTCTAGATCAAACAATTCATATGGTTATTTTCTATCTATTTTAGTTATTATAACACAACCATAATAAATTATTCAAATAGCAAATCTAAATATATTGACCTCCATAATTTTCATATATATTAAATTTTATTATCAGATCAGTCTCAAGTATCTACATTCATATTTATGTTTGATTTCTATATATTATAATCTAAATTAGTTTTATAAGTTTATCCTATTATGATTCAGACTTGAAATAAAATAGGGTAAACATATTGGTGAAACTATATATTATTTGAACATTTTCAAACCCTAGGTTGCCCTTAGAGTTTCATGCCTTCTTCCTAGGGTTTCAATTTTTTTGCCTTAAGGTTTCATTTTAATATTGATTTTTAAATCTTATTTGTAATTATTTAACACTAAACATAATTCATCATTTATCCCTATAATTATTTCTACTTTCATGTTTCTATTTTATTCTATCTAAGAAAGATAGTTCCTTTGTTAATTTAAGGTGAAGTGTTACACTAAGTGGTTTATAAATTAAACACAATCAATTTATTATAATTTACCTAATATGGCTAATGAAAGTTAAATGAATATTCCATCTTATTTAAACTATTATGATGTTATAATTAGCAATTATTATATGTAAATGGATGATAATTTTTATATTCTTAATATATAACATGCTAATGAAGATAAAAAAGATTACTAATATAGAATTACTCGTGACTAAATTATGTGGGGTAAACCTTAGAAAATTCAAGCCTTATTTAAAATGTGAAGTTGTATCATCCTAAATCCTCATTATTTAGATAGCATCTTAAGTTTAAATTCAATTACCAACTTAAGGTTACCACATTTAAAATACAAGAGTTGTTTATTATTAATATTATTTCTACATCTACATTTACACTTGTGATAACCACCCAAGGTGTGGGGGAAAAACAAGGCCTCCCATAGATTTACATGTCTTTTCTTACATAAGAGACATATTCCTATCCTTTGATGAAAATGCATATTACGTCACATACTTAAACTTTTGCATGCCCCCTTCATTAAACCATTAAAGATATGCAAGATAAGATGTTGTAATTATACAAAGGTACATATAAAGATAGTCATTCATTAGATTCACATAGGTTGTTCTATAATAAATTAGCTCCAAAAATATTATCCTATCTTATAATTTTAAGGTTTTTATCTCCCAAACTCCCATTATGTGATGGGATAAGTAATCCTAATAAAATTTTCAATCCTTCCATGCATAATGCTTAGATTATGCAGTAAAAAATCATTTTTACCAATTTATTTTCAAGGAGCATAAGAGAATATTCTTTAAATGGTTATATTACCTTCCACCTCAGCCAATCAGTGCCTTCCTTCCTCTATCTAATAAATTTATAACAAATTTATCTATCAACATTAATGATAGAATATCTTATGCATAAATTTATAAACTCACACAAGGGTCTAATGAACCAATCAATGAACATATACTCCCATACAATACCATTCTATCTAAGACTTAAACTAGTATGGTAGATAATCAATTCAAATATATCTTCAACCAATGATTTCTTTCACCATTTCATTATTATGTATTAATATATAAATTCATTTATTTTGATGAGTTATGTCATATGGTGAGAGATCATGAAGTCAATATCCTTGCACTTAATAAGATTAAGTACACCTCTATCAATACTAATTTAAATTTTATAGAAAACAAAATTATAAGCAAAAATAAAATGAGAATAAGACTGAAGCCAAGATCACAACCTATAATAAGAGGTTAATGCAGTATCATAACCTACAAATATGACTCTTTTTTCGACTCTAAACAATAACTATTTTTCATGCTTACCTCAACCTCCTCACAAATTGCTAAAAAAGTTACTTTAGCATAATATTTTATCTCTCCCTCCACCACTATTGGTTAATAGAATAAAGCATTTGCCTAATGGGTATGATTAGAATTTTTATTATGATTATCACCATGTGTTGGACATTTAAAATATATGCTTCAAATTATGGCACAAGATACAAGATATTATTGATAACTACACTATTGTATTAAGCAAACCCATAAAATCTATTTATAATCACCTAAAAGTGGTATTTGAGTTTTAAGAGTGTTACTTGAGACCACCTATCCATAGATTATCCATTTATATATATATATATATATATATATATATATATATATATATATATATATATATATATCCTAAATCCTCTGTTCACACTTATATAGCGTTTATGTGGGTCATAGGTATCCCTAGTCATCCCTAAAGTAGTCCTAGACACTCATTCTTTCTTTTTAGCTCTTCATGTCAGTGTTCTACCACTTGGAAAGTAGTGCCAATAATAAGGATAGTAGTGCCACATGGTGCTAGTGTCCAAATAATGGTGCTAATGTCTTTTCCCTCTATTTTTCACAAATGGATATCTTTTCAAATATAAAACCTTATAAGTTTGGCCTAGACCTCTTTTAATACCCACACAACCATAAAAATGGAATACATACATGATTTTTAGACATGTAAACACTATATGGAAATTAGATGCAAGATACATATTCAAACTCAGAACAAGATATTCATAATTAAGCTTATCAATCCTTATTATGCCTTAATTATGTATCCTACCATCTACAATAGTCCTAATCTCATATTACCAAGATTTCCAATCTAAATCACATTTAAAGAACTCAAGTTAGCTATCATACTATCTTCACTTTGACTTGTACTAGCACTTAGGTGGGAAGAAATACATTAGGCTTGATCCTTCTTGAGAGTATTGGTATGTAGGCAAATATCATCATAGTAGGCTATTGAGGATGTCCAACTTACCCCACTAACAAACACACACATCATATTGTATCAACTAGATGTCTTAACAATAAGGAGGATTATGGTTTGCTCACAAATTCAATTAAAGTAGGCAATGTACAAGGTTTCATAACTTATGCAAAAAAGAATAGACCTCACATAACTAGACATAAGTACACCTAGAATCTTGGGATAATCCCACACATAGGACACTATCACCAAAATAAGGACACTAATACCACATATCTAATAATGGTACTACTATCTGATCAGGGTGATATTGTATAGGAGGTGTTCTGACATTAGGATCCTATTTGTGACACTCAAACCAATCTCTACCTTATTTTCCAACCTCCAGATCATTTATCTAAGTTATTTTCCAACTAATTTCTTACTTAAACTATTTAATTCTATTTTTATAAAGGTAAAAGTCAGTAAATTATATAAAAAATTAGTGGTTTTATTTATGGCATATTATTACCCTAATTTAGTCTACTTAGCTCTTTAACATAATATTTACATTCACTAAGTACTAAAAGGTTAAAACATTTGGTGAATATGACTTACTTTGAACATTGTTCAAACCCTAACCCTAGATGTTCCTTGGGTTTGTATCCTTATTTTTCCTATTTTAATTAGTTGTTATAAGATTTTTAGATTTCATACATTTTATTTTAGTATCCCTATTTCATTTTTTTTACTATATGCCATATAAAAAAGTTATCTCTATTCCATCAAGAAGATGTGTTATTCTAGGTGACAATCCTATTGGGCATATTAAGAATCCTTTTATTCAATATTATACCATGGACAAGGGACCACTTGAAACTCCAATAATTGATCCTTCATACCTTGATTATGTGGATTTAAATTATAATGCATTTGAATATGATCAATATAATCAAGATCAAGATGATACACAAGGTGGAAATAGGGACACTCTCCCTCCACTTAATAATAAAAACCTAATTATCAATAAGGATGAGATTACACAAATATTTAGAGATATAATTTGAGAACATCCCCTTGATTATGCACCTATTTTACAATCCATAATTGAAATAAATAATAAATCCAATAATGGTCAATCTTTTACTCCCCTAGATAGTAACATTGTTACACCTAGATTGGGGACAACTCAGCTAGTACAATAACCAATTATAAATCAACAACCTTTAGTGATAAATATACATATTATGGCTAGTTATTCCACTCCATATGCACAATCCCTTATGCAGAAGGTTCATAATTTATAGTCTAAGGTGTTACATCTTGATTAGGGAGCCACTAGGCCATCACGTGCCTTGGATTCTCATGTTCTTTTATATACACCTTTACCGCATCACATATTCGTAAATAATTTTCCATATATATTCATGGAACATAAGATTACATTATAAGATGGTAAGGGTGACCCATAACACCATCTCCATGCTTTTCATGCAACATGGTTGGACTATGCATCCAATGATTGGTTCCTTACTAAGTTATTCCCATGCAGTTTAAAATATTATGCCTTAAAATGATTTTATGATCTCCCAAATCATCTTATCATCACATTGAACCCATTTTAAAACATTTTTTTATCCTAATTCCCATTAAACATTAGTTGATAAGATCTCATATGCTCAAGTTTCACAATTGAAATAAAAATCAATTGAGCCTATTTCAAAATATGTTTTACAATATAAGACTATATTGGCTAAATTAACTAGCCCCACTATGAATAAATAGCTTCAGGACATCTTAAAATATATCCTAGTACCAAAATTACATGAATTTATCTCGTTCTAGAACTTTCCAACCTTCACAAATTTATGTCACACAATGAAAGAAAGAGAAGTCAAGATTCTCTCCATGGGAAAACTAAAATATACAAGTGGATCAAAAATAAATAATAAGATTTATATTAATCTTCCATATAAGGTAAGGAACACTAAAAAGAAGAGTGATACAAATGCCATAACTAATGCAATTTTAGAGCCATCTCCTTGCCTAGTTTTATCAACTCCTCTACACAGAGTTTTCACCAACCTTCTAGAATTACTATAAAATATTTTAAAGTAGCTCTAGGAATACAATGTCTTATTTATTCATCCCATCAAATAGGTTTATATGATAGGACCTATTCTAAATCACTATGATTCCAATGCATTCTGTGATTATCATAGGGCACAAGGACATAAAATAAATAGATGCATCAATTTGAAACATGGCTACAAGATTTAATATATGCCAACATAATTGATGTGGACATACCCATAGAAGCACTCAAAGTTCAAAAAATGGAAGCTAAGTAATTGAAAATATTCCTATATCCATTTCTAAAACATACATCAAATGGGGTTGGGCCACTTCAGGTGTTCACTACATGTCTCAAGAATATCCACCACTAGCATCATATCACACTACTTTAGAGGAGGAACACCCACTAAAAAATATCATTGGAGTGTACCAGACTATAGTTACAAATAGACCCCTCATCACCTTCTTAGATTAGGAGATTTTTTATGATGATTCAAATTTATATGCACTCTTTGTATGATCCTAAATATATCATCACCATATTTAAAGTGTTATGATTGACAACGGTCCAAGTATTAACATGTGCACTATCAAACTTATATAACATTTGGGTATTTAGAGTAGGATATATCTTCTATAAACACATTTATCAATGGTTTTAGTGGCCATGTTTAGAGTTCCATTAGGGAGATTGTACTTCCATTACATGTTAGACAAGCACATGTGGCCACTAGATTCTTAGTAGTACCTAGTGCAAGTGTATTTAACATGTTACTAGGTAGGACATGGATACAATAACTATGATCCATCCCATCCATAATTCATATATGTTTAAAATATATACATGCAAATTATGTTGTCATATTTGAGGGTCTTTAATATGAGTATCCTATACCTATCCCATAATTAGTTATAACATAGTTACCAGTTATAACATAGTTACTAGTTACAACTCTGAGCATAGTTCTTAACAATACACCATAGAGTATAATAGAGCCACCATTACATGTGATGTCTAGTCATAAAGTGTTGCCATATATGCATACTCTCCCATAGACACCATTATTAGAGAGACCCATATGTCAGAGATATGTTGCATATTTTTTAGGGTTTCCTTCTACTCACTTTCTTCTAAGATCAGTCTTATTGAGTTATTATTGGTATTAGAATAGGACACCTATGCCACCTACAACATATTCTAATATATGGGTCCCTAAGACCCCTAAAATTCATAGGACACCATAATCAATGTCACAAATTCCTAGCACCATTCCATAGGTAGGCTAGATATATATCACTCAGTAAAAGATATTCTAGGACCATAATTACCCTTTCATATATCACACATGATCTAATTCATTTATTTGACATATGATACATTGATAGTGAGTCTCCCATGAGACTCATCAATTAGTATTGTTCCTCCCTTCTTGTACAAACTTTTCTTCTCTCTTGATCCTTGTATATAACTTCATTTTCATGTTGCTTATACATAATTTATATCCAAAAAATACACAAATAATATAATATGTCAAAAAACACAAAAACACTCAAACATTTACTCATAAAATTTAAAAATATAGATTGTATGCATTTACATGTTTACATTTATTATATTTTATAGACACTACATATGTTAGTTATCTTAGTATAGTCAGTTTTATCATACATACATTCTTCACTTGTTCTTGTCTAGTTCTTATAGATTTCTATAGGGCTCTAGTCCATTACACTGATCGATATTTGTTATCATCTACCAATTGGGGGCATATACAATGATATATAGGTTCTTTGAATATTCACCTACTTGAAGGCAAACTATACATAGTTGTGATTACCAGGTTCTATCTTTATATTCTATACATCACAACTTTAACATTATTATACCTTGATATTTGATCATGCTACACTTACTCAGATTTCTTTTCCAGCTATTATAACTTTAGGCTCAACATATATACATTGTATCCCTTATATAAATTTGTTTTACATGTTAATACATACTTTCATTTATAACTTCCCTAGTTTAGACTTGATTGTATCTATTTTATTCTCCTATTAAATGGAATTTGAATATGCTAATGCTCTTTGGCTCTGTACCACTTATTTTCATAGTATGTATGCTCTAGACATGTGCCCATTTCCTTATGTGTGTCTTTCTAATTGTGTTTGTGGATATTTGAACATGTCCCTATATGTGGCTCTAAGCCAACTTGCTTGTTACTTGTGTATGTGGACATTTGAACATGTCCTTATAAGTCTTATTTTCTTAGATTTAGTGACATGTGTCCATGTCCCTTGTATTGTGACAGCCCTTTGGCCTAATTTTCATGCCTCATGTGTGTTGTATGTATGACTTATTATATGCATTATTATGATGACACTTATCTATTTCTTGTTACACACTCCATTTTTATATTCCATGAGAGACCTCATGTATCTCCCCTCTCTAATTGGGTGTTGTGATGGACATCATGCCCCATCCCCCAAGGTAGCTACTTAGATTTATTGTTACATGAATTGTTATATCTATATCGACACCCTTATGAATGTTAGACATTACATACATCATATATTACAAACTTATGCTCATATTATCTTACATTCCAATGGTATGTATGCACATTATATTGGATTATTATGTAAAAACCATATAATCTCTTACTAAAACACATTTTGTAGAGTTTTTTTTTCTTTTGAGAATAGTTCTTACATAGGTTCAACAACTCCCCATAAAATATGGGGAGTTCATAGGGGGTATTCATATATATTATGCTCCTATAATGCATTCATAGTACATTTTTATCACATAGGCTTACATTATAAAAATTAAACTTAGTTTAAGATAGTGAGAAAATAGTGACACAAAGATTAACAAGTTATACAAAAATCAAAGTAGAAGGACAATAACACCTAAATTGGGACACTAAAACCACATGGAACTATTATCAACTATATGGTTCTATTTTATAGTAGCCTTAATTTTAAAAAAATCTAGATTGGATAGAAAAGTATATCATGTACAATATAGTTTTGCACATGTTCAGTTATAGATTTATCAATTTTGCCTAGTTTAGCTCAAATTCATAATAGTTTTCTTATTTTTGGGGCATCATGTGCATCATGAAAATTCTCATATTTATTTTTGATACTTAGATATATATTACTAAAACGTAGTCTAGATTCCATATGCTCATATATAAGATTTGGGGCTATGTGCATTGTAATTTTTTTTTGTATCCTCACTTACACATCGGTTGATTAAATGGAATGATAAATTTCATGTCATTCTCTATGATATATACATCCAACATAATATTATAAGTTACAAACTAATTTCATGCCTTACTCCATCTATAGTGGTTGGCATTTTTTAGTGGCTTGAAGTTGCCTAATATACCCGAGTGGTCATAGAGCTGACATTTCTAGGTAGACATTTCTAGTTACATCATGTAGTTTTAGTTTCATTTTCATCTACTATATATGGGTTAGAAATTATGGAATCATAAAATAATTGATTTTTTTGATCCACCTACATGAGAGGGTTAGACACACCATCAGTCCAATATAGGCTATTCATAGGTCATGATCCACCAAACAAGGGTGGACAATGATGAAGTCAAAACTAGATTGATTTATTGAGCCAACCACGCATGAGGATTGATAAATCCATTAGTTGAGTCGAAATTATTCACCAATTGATCATTATTTTCATGCACACACATATTTTATCACTAATTTTGTGCATTAGTTCATGTACCCAATGAGGTGTATTCATTACTTTCCTCTCTCCTATCCCTTTACTTAGTTTAACTCAATTTTACTTCTTTGCTTAGTTTAGTATTTAATTTTGATATCTCTTAAGTAAGTACTAATTTATGCACATTTAATTTGTAGGACATGCATTGCACCATGCTTCACATACTTAGACCTAGCTTCATGGGCTTCACCTCTTAGTTAATTCTAGGTACACTTATTTTCCCTTTATCCTAGTCATTTCACTTTTCTAAATTTATATAATAAAGGGGGGAAAATGTAATCACATAAAAGTGTTAATTGAGTGCTAAGATTTATACTTGATACCACCTATCCCTAGATTATCCCTACACCTATCGTAGAGCCTATTTTCAAACTTATCTAGTATTCATGTGGCTATAGGCATCCATAGTCATTCTTAAAGTTGTAACAAACCCTCAATCTTGTATCTTGGCCCTTTATGCCTTGTGTTCTACCACCTAGACACTAGCTCCATAATAGGGACAATAGTGTCACATGGAGCTAGTGTCCCAATATGGCACTAATGTCATTTCCCTCCCCTTTTTTATAAATGGATATATTTTCAAATTTAAAACTTCCTAGGATCAATATATACCTCTTTAAGCACCCACACAAGCATCATAATGGTATAAATACATGACTTTTAGCCATATAACCACTATATAGAAATCAAATGTAAAATACACATTTAAATTTAGAATAAGTTGTGCATAATTAAATTTATAAATCCCTATTCTACCCTACTTCTAAATACTACATTCTACATTAGTCTTAATCTTAGATTACTTATATTTCCTATCTTAGGCACATTCAAAGCACTCAAGTCAACTATCATACTAACTTCACTTGCACTTACACCATCACTTAGGTGGGGAGAAACGCATTGGACTTGAATCCTCTTCAAAGTATTGGTATGTAGGTAACTCTCATCACAATGGGATATTGAGGATGTCTAGCCTACCCCATTAACAAATACACATTTTATCTCTTATCAACCAAATGTTCCAACAACATGGAAGATTAAGGTTTGATCATAAATTTAGTTAAAATAGGTAATATATAGGGTTTCATAACTCATGCATGTAGTAATAAACCTCATATATATAGACACAAATGTATCTAAAATCTTATGATAGTCTTATATAGAGGACACTACTACCAAAACAAAGAAACTACTACCACATATCCAATAATGGAACTATTATCCAATTAGGGTGTTATTATCTAGGAGGGATTCTAACATTGAGATCTTGTTTGTGACACTCAGATCAGCCTCTACCTTAGTTTATAGCCTCTTAGTCACACATATCAATCACTTTACACCTAAGTTATTACACTATTTATTACTATTTTTATAAAGGTCAAAGTTAGTCAATTCTTTAAAAAATTAATGGTTGAATTTATCATAAATTATTAATCTATTTTCATCTACTCATATTAGTAATGAACATAATATTTACATTCACTAAGTCCTAAAAGGTTAAACCACTATCACACCACAAAAAATGGGGACTATATGTAGAGAATATTTAGTCACCCATTTCCAAAGCATGAGGAAGCTAAAATTAAGGATACTTATGAATTAAAACATTGAAACCATGTATATCCTCTTCCTAAGACATATAGTTATCAAATAAAAGATATTATTAGAAAAATTACAAGTAAATTACCATATAGGCTTATGATTACAGTCATTGATAATAATATTATTGATGATGACTCTACTTTCTATGAATTACTCATATGATATCACATAAATGAGGACCATATACACAATGGTATGTTTTATAATGGTTCAAAACAAAACATTTGCACTTTACACTCTCCTTAAATCTCTTGGATAAATAAAAAATGATATGCAAGATAATACAAGTGTGAAAAAAAGGTTTAGTGGATATATAAATGACACCCTTAGGCATATTTTGATACCTCTTAAGGCTTTCCCTACCATAATGACTTATTAATTCCCAAGTATACCAGGTAATGGTGTCTTTTACATGTTTTTGGGATACCCTTAGATTTATAGTCTTTGTATATTACCTTATGTAGTGCATTAATGTGTAAAATATATACACTAAAATAGGTTAGTTATAGTTTGAATAATTCTATGTGAGTACCCTCTTTAGCTAGTGGTATCTCTTCCTCCACTCCTAATGCCACTAGAGTCAATTATTACTCATATTCAGTATTATATATAGAAGTAGTTATTACCCCTATTGAGGACCATTATTTTGGGGTAGTGTTTACCCCTATTCAAGATCATTATTTAGAGATAGTTATTACACTGATTTAGGATTTATATATACATTCAAGATAGATAATCAAATTTTATTCTCTTAGGAATCTAGTATCACAATAATTTTTACATTTGATAGCTATCCAAGATTCCCAAAGGCCCTTATATTTAGTTTTTCCCTACCCTAGTGGCTTATTAAATTAAAATTATATTAAGTAATAGGATATTTGACATATTTTTGGGATACCCTTAGATTTAGACTCTCTGTGTAGTACCTTATACACTACATCAATATTTCAATTATATACACTGAAAATGGTAATTATAGTTTCAATAATTCTATACGAGTACCCTCTTTAGCTATTGTTATCTCCTTATCCACCCCCAATATCACTATAGTCAATTATTACTCAAATTAAATATTACATACAAAGGTAGTTATTACCCCTATTCAAGACCATTATTCAAAGGAAATTATTTCACCCATTTAAGATTTATCTATACATTCAAGGTAGAAAATAAAATTGTATTCTATTAGAAATATAGTCTCACAAAAGTTGTTATAGTAGAGAGTTATCCAATATTCATAGAGACCCTTATCTACTATATCAAGTACCAAGAATATATTTTAGCATGTTCCAAAATAAACACATGTAATTATACATTATAATACTATGTAGTGAACTCCAAAGAGTCCTATATCTTCTATAGTTACCATACACAAGATTCTATGTGTAGTGATGAGGATAATAACATTATAACCCCTAATTCCTTTTTAGATGTTGATACAACTATGCATTCTACATTTCATTCTCAAAATATAAAATTTACACCATGTGATATAGGAATGTCAAATTAATATACATTTTATGGGATAATTTTTATCACATTTAAATAAATTCAAAAATACAAAAAAAGAAATGAAAATTCTAGAAAATACAAAATCATTCCAAACATTCAAAAAACTCAAGACCTAAGCATGGCATGATTTGATAAATTATATTGTTTGAATATGTTATTTATAACATGTTTGGTATATGTCATATTATTATAAATAAACACATGTTTTCATGAGGTTTATGAGTGTGACATAAGACATATATATCATAAATGGACATGTAGATGTTGGACATTTCATATACCTAGGGGTCATGCCTATGTTGGGGAATTTACTTCCACATGTTAAAATATAACATGTTATATATTTGTTTGATATATTTACCATGTTGAACTAAATATATTTTTTACACATGCATTTCTATCTTCTCATTTATTACATAGGGTTACATGGATATGTTATTTTACTATGCTATGATATTGACATATATGGATAGTGTAGACTAGTTTTCACTTATGTTATGCTTCATTGATGTTGTCGCTTTTACATGATAGGATAGTTATTATTTTTTATTGTGTATGTCCCATTGGTATTGTTTATGTTTTATCATCCTTGTTTTTTGAGGCATTCATGCCCCTTATATTTGGGTCCTTAGCCTTCATTGTTAGTGACATTTTTATGTCGCTTGTATGCATCCCCTTGGCCTTATGTGTGACATTGAATGTTTATATTATGTGATTGATATTTTTTAATGTATCATGATACATATCACATGCCTACCCTTTTTTTTTTGTGCCATGATTTATATCATGTGCTTCCTTAGTGTGTAGTCTTATCTAGAGATAGTTACTACATTGTAATTTATATATACATTTATCTTGAAATAACAATTATATTACCTTGCATTCAATTTGATACATACATTCATTTATTATATATACATTACTATGATGACATAATATTTATATGTTGTCATGATTTTACATTACATTATATGTATACATGGCATTATACAATTCACTTCTCTTTTGAGATGAGTGAATTGTAGTATTCACCCTTCACTCCAAAAGGAGGGCATATTAGTAGGTTTTTTCATTGAAACTAAATCCTTCATGAGAATATTTAAGTAAAATATACATATGTTATAATTTATATGTTTATTTAGATATCATATTTGGATAGTTATTTAAAGTCTTTGATAGATTTTAGAGGCATATTCAGGTTTAAGTACTCCCATTTTTACCCCATGAGTGATAGATTTAATATACTAAAATATTTGGGGGTATGTGCAAGGAAAATGTACTCCATTATACATGATATATTTAGTTAGGAATGATGTTATTTCATGTGCATATGCATGCACGCGTGCGTGTGTGTGCACGCACGCGCACGCACACACACACACACACACACACACACACACACACACACACACACACACACACACACACACACACACACACACACACACACACACACACACACACACACACACACACACACACACACACACACTATTTAAAATTTAGTTGGGCATTATGTTGGTTCATACACACATACACTATTTCATATTTGTATTAGGAATGATGCTAGTTCATGAAAATTATGACATATTTTAGTTGGCATTGGTTCAATGTGGCATGGTTGTATTTCATGCATATTTACACATTTTCACTTTTATAATATATTTGTGTATTTTTAAGAGTTTTTAAGTGTGGATAACACTTTAATCTATAGGTCCATATGTAGTTAATTATTCATGATTTTAAGGTAATTTATATGAATGTTTAGTGATGTTAAATGGCCATGGTATTAACAATATCAAACCCATTTTGTGATTCTCACCTTAACATATTAGGGTTACTAGATTAGTGTTGCACTAGTTATATATAGGTTAGGGAATTTGTCTTCTAATCCATATTCATTTCCTTAGTTAAATTTAAATTTAAGAAATAATTAATCACCCTAAATTTCACAATTTTATGTATATGATTTAGTAAGGAATAAAAAATTCTCCAATGCTTTGATGATAAATAATCATCTCCAACAAGTTATAAGACATACAATTGTATTCCTTCCTTTCTCTATAAAATTTTAAGTTTTAATTATAATTTAGATTTGATGTTCTTCTATGGACATTGACTACTACATTTTCACTTAGATTTTATCTTGGATAAAATTTGACATTTGGATCCTTTCCCCAAAGACAAGGTGTGTTGTAAACACTCAGGTATATCTTAAACCTTTTACTCTAATATTTTTTAGTACATTGTGATATTAGAATAAAAGGGGGGCATTTTTAGATCTAAAATATAGTATTTAAAACTTTTAAATGTCGATATTGACCTAAACTTATCCTACATGAATTTATCATCTCTAAATAGTTATCACTCACCATTTACACACACCTACATGATAGTTATGATCTTAATCCTTAGTGAGTTATACGAATATTCCATCTTGTACTAAATCAATGAAATATCCTACCCAAACATTATGTTAACACCACATTGGAATTTATATATCCTATACAATAATTTAATATTCAAATACTAACATCAAAATAATTGTATCAAGGATGACATTACCATCCTTCACCTAGTAATGACTATTTTTCAAAACCCTTCTCATAAGTCATCTCATTCACCTAGCCTGATGCAAGCATGATAAGTTACCTAGTATAATATTGCACATTGAGAAAAATTCTACTATTCTTTCCAAATTGAAAATCAATCATTGGGAGTAGTCATTATCTAAGTCTAAAACACACCAAGTTAGGTCAAGTTCCAACATTTTCAAGATGAAATATAAATTTCTAGGTGCATTCATATAAAAAAGTATCAAAATTACAAATTTTCATGAAGGGGAATAACTATATTTAGTTTGAATTCACTCTTTAGATGATTGGATATGTAGGAAATAATTAATAATTAATAAGGTGATTGGGGTCAACTCAACCCAATTTCACTTCCTCAAATTTTATAGGTTTTCATCCTTCAAAAGTGTACCTAGGGTTTCAAGGAGAAGGAAGCTTATTTTTTTAGTTTCACATGCCATTAAGTGTCATAAATCACACATACACATACATATTAGAAATGTTTTCCACATTGTATGATGTAGTGATGTAAAATGCAAAATTGGATGACTTCGGCATGGATAATGACACCCAACCCATAGGTTCTCCATATTGCTCACACAACCCTTCTAGGATATTCTTTCACTAATTCCTAATCATTTTTAGCCTTATATGCTTAGCTCTTTTAGACCCAAGCCTAGATCTATCCCCCCAGGTCTCATCCCCTTAGGACAATAGTGCCCAAATTAGATAGGAGCACTAGAACCTAAGGTGTCCTATTTTCTATGTTTTTGCCCAAGTGTATTTTTACCTATAACAATTAGATTTCCCTAAATCCTTATCATTTTCACTATCAGCCTAATACAAGTTCATTTAACCCATGATCATTAATTACCCTATAAAAGGCCATTCAAATTCCATTTAGAAGGGTTGGCACTCATTTACAAGAAAGAAGCAAGAATACAAGTAAGTAAACTCAAGTACTCTTCCCTATTCTCTGCATACAGCCTTCTAAGAGAATTTCAAGCTTATTCAAGCATTCGTAATAGTCCTTAGTCATCCAAAGTATATCTAGTTTCACATTTAGTTACATACATCACACATAATTGTACCAAGCACTTTAATGGGAGAAATACATTAGCTTGATCCATCTTCAAAGTATTGGTATATATGTAGTGCACACACACATGAGGTGTGAAGTGCATCTAAAATATCCTTTCCACACTAACCCCTTCTCTCTTTCCTAGGTTTCCATTAAATTTCTAACATAAATAGATCCTAAGGGTTTTGAAGACTAAATCAGACACATAGTGAGCTTCACAGGCTTTTAGGCCTCAAAAATTCATAGATAGGGTAACACAAGCCTACTAAATAGAACCCAAAAAGCTTTTAGCCTCAAGATAATATCACTAAAATAGGAATACAACACCAAAAATTAGGGTGTAAACTTTTGTCACTCCTTTCCACCCTAGAAATGAAGTTTAAGAACCTATTCCAACCTATTTTCTAGTCTTGCTCCTCTAGTATCAAGCTCTGTCTCAAACTAGATTAACCAGAATAAGCTAAGTTTTATTTTCTCTCACTTCCTATTTTATTTACAAAAGACAAAAACACTATGTATTTACACAAATTAGTAGGTTAATTAAAGTATATTATTCACTAAATTACATTGCTCAGACCCATCTATTATTTAGGAATTAAACACGTAATTTTAAAAAATAATAAAACATTTGGTGAATCTGACTTTGAATTTTTACACAAAAACCCTAAAATCCCTAGGGATAATTATTTATAATTTTTTACCCTAATTTCTTGATTTTTATTGAATTTAAAAATTATAAATCTACAAATTAATTGCAAAAATATCACATATTTTGTTCAAACCCTAGTTTGCACATACTAGGTCCTTTTTGCATACAAACACATTCAAAACATTAAGAAAAATATATTGCTAATTTTAGAAATATGTTATAATTTTTCCTAAATTTTTCAAGTAAAATTCTACCAATATTATCTAAAATTTTCAAATTATTTCACTAATTTTGAAAAAAATCATTCAAAACCCTAGTTGCATTAACTAAACTCCCTGCTATTTTTTAGTACTTCTCACATCATTTTTTGAAATATTAGTTGCATATCAAACTCAGAAAACCAATTTTAACATTAAAAATTCATATTATTTTGCACAAGTATTTCTAAAAAAAACTTATTTTCATATACTAGCACTTCTTTGCTTCTTACAGTATCATCTTACATGTTTTGAAGCTCCATGTCTTTTTTATACATATTCTAGTTCCTTGTTTAGATTATATTAGATTAATCTTATTTTCTATTATCCATGTTTTTTTCCTTATGCCACCTAAGTTATTTACATATATTCCCTCAAGATGAAGTGAAAAACTTAGTAGTGATCCTCGTGATTTCACTCAGATTCCTTTAACTCAACCATATACCATGGATAAACAACCAAATCAAATTCTTTTTATAGATTCTACACATCTAAATTATATAAATTTCTATGAGGATAACTTTGATCATGAGCAGTATGAAAATACCAATGCTCTTACTCCACCACATTTGACTATTGATCCACTTCCACCTATTGTTGATAATGAACTAATACTCAACAAATATTTGGTTTTACAAAATTTCAGAGAAAGAATCAAGGAATAGCCTAAATATCATACCCTAATTTTGTAATATGTCATGGAAATCAAAAAGGATAAGCAAGTTTAGTCTTCCAATCATTCAAAGTAGGTAGTTGTAAATGACACTATAGGGGCAACTATGTTTCAACCACCACCTATAAAATCCCAACCTTCTTATATGCCACCAGTTGTAGCTAGTACATCCCTATCTCCTAATGTGGTAGCCCTTATGAAAGAGATCTAGTCTCTTTAATCTAAGGGGAAACATCTTGAGCAAGGTGTTTCTAAACCTACATAGGAATTTGATTATTTTGCTCTATTGCATACACCGTTGCCATGTCACATTGCTTTTACACCCTTACCATTAGGTTTTGTTCAACCCAAGCTCACTCTATATGATGGTAAGGGTGATCCAGAGACACGTTTGAGAGTTTTTCACATAGCATGTTGGCATTATGTACCCAATGATTGGATACTTTCCAAAATATTTCCATGGAGCCTAAAGGATTATGCTTTACAATGGTTTTACAGTCTACTAAATTAGTCAATCACAACCTTCAATCCTTTAGTAGACATGTTATTAGCACATTTTAGTATCAACATTGGTGACAAAGTTTCATATGCACAGATTGAATAATAGAAAAAAATGTCAAATGAGCCCCTCACAAATTATTTTCCTAGCTACAAGACTATTCTAGCCAAACTAAATAGTCCCATGGCTGATCAAGAGCTACAAGACATCTTCAAATAGAGCCTTCTACTAGCATTGCATGAATCTATTATGTTTTAAATATTCTCTTCCTTCACTAAATTGTGTCATACACTCAAGGGAAGATAAATTAAGCTAATTTCAATGGGAAAACTTAAGTATTCAAGTATCTTAGAAATGACCAACAAGAGTAATAGAAAAGTCCCATACAAGGTCAAAATCAATGACAATGAGAATTAAAATCAACCAATATTCAATGCAAATTTAGATCCCCCTCAGCATGTGGTTTTATCATCACCTCCTCATCATGTATCTACCAATCTACCAGTTTCTACAACCAAGGTTTCACAATAGTTATTAGAATTTAACATCATCACTCTCCCTCCTATCCTCGAAGTAGGTATATCAAAGCCTCTTCCATGGGGATATGATGAACATGCATTTTTTGATTTTCATAGGGCACTATGCCACACCATATATAGATACATTAGTTTTCAACATAAGATACTGGACTTGATAAATGATAATCTGCTTGATCTAGGCACTTCAGTTTAGCCTCAAAATATAAATCCAACACAAGATAAAGCTTTGAAAATGATTTTAGATCCATTTCCATAGCATTCAAAACAAGAAAAAGAGGACACATTAGGTGTTCACCATATATACCATACACATCCTCCACTAGCTACATACCAAGTACTTTCATTTAAGGCACATCCTTTGAGAAGTATGATAGGTGTGTATGAGTCTAGAATTCTAGCTAGGACTTTGATATCTTTTTTATATTAGGAGATTATGGAGGATAATATAGGCTATAATTCACTTTTTATCAAAGCACATATTCATAATCAACTTATTCTCATTGATAATGGTTCAAGTCTTAAGATGTGCACCTTCACACTAATTTAGCATTTGGGTTATTTAGAGTAGGATATCACTTTGATAGACATAATTATCAGTGGGTTTAGTGGGTATATTCAGATTTCATTGAGTGAGATAGTACATCCACTATAGGTTAGTCCTACATATGTGGCTACCTCAGTCACTATAGTTCCCAGTGTAGGAGTTTTTAACATATTACTTGGTCAACCATGGATTAAAAAATTGAGGGTAGTACCTTTTATAGTTCATAGATGCATGAATTTAATTCACACTAATTAGGTTATCATAGTTGATAGATTTCCTTATGAATCACCACTCCCCACTTTAGAGCCATCTACTAGACTATAGTTGCCAGCTTTAGTTCTTCCACTAATTTCAATTTCTCTTCTAGTTTTAGTATAAATTCTAATTCATATCTAACCATAATTATGACATTAATCTCTAGTATAGAGGGTTCATACACCCCCATACTTTCAAGATTTTAGACAACTTTTAGCAATAATATTCACACCTAGAGTAGTTACATTGAGGTCGCATATAGCTACATAGAGAAAACCTATTTAGAGAGCCCCTTTTACTTCTAGATGGGTCCCTGAGAGCCATATAGTTTAATCCACATCTTAGAGTTATAAGGGGACCCCACATTCAATTTCTAATTCAGATATTTCAAAGTAGTTGTAATGTACATAGCTTTCAGCTTCACAATATTAGACAACACTTGTGCCTCATGATCACACATGATTTAATTATTTGATACAGGATACCATGATAGGGAGTCTCATCTAAGACTCATCAATTTTTATCATTTATTCTCAATATTTCCTATACATAGCTTATATAGAAATACAAAAATAATACAAATATTCAAAATACAAAAATATTCAAAACATATAAAAAATACAAATTTTTTTTATTGTATGCATCATCCATGATTTCCATTACTAATATCATGTTACAAATTACATTTACTATTTCATGCTATTGTATGTCAATTTTATACATTACCATGCTTCACTTGATCTTATTTGAGTGTGTGTAGTAACATCCAACTAATTGATTACTTCATTCTACCCATTGAGGGGGCACTCCTACTTCTACAATCGAGACACACATTGATATACATACCCACTAGGGGCATATTAAACATGAGTACACCATCCAAGTTATGGCATTCCTACACTACAACACTGAGTTATCATGCAAATGTACATTAATTTATAGATTACACAAAATATTATATCAATATTTGACTAGTATTTAGCACTTGTGTATCTCTTAGTATATACCTATTCATGCATTACACATTTTATTCATACTTTCACATTTGCTTTGATTATTTATATGTGCTTGTATCTTTCTAGTTATTACATGCTTTCTTTTCTTGTTTAGCATAGCTTATGTGATTCAATTTTTTAATTCCATCTTGCCTCCTACTTGTGCCTTAGGACATTTGCTAATGTCCTTTGCTTCTATTCATGTGTCTACCTTAGGACACCTACCTATGTCCTTTAGTTGTACTCTTCCATGTGTTTTTAGCCCTTATTCCAACTTTGTTTGTTTCAATTATATGTATATGTGGCATTTGAACATGCCTTCCATGATTGTTTTCCAAATTTGAGTGACATGTGTCTATGTCCCTTGTTTGTGTGGCTCCTTGGCCATCCTTGTATACTTCTTGATTCTTGTTGGATTTCTTGTTTGCTTTTAAATGTGTGAAATTCCATGATCCATATAATGCATTTCCTTTTCTTTTTTGGATTCCATGATGGACATCATGCTCCATCCCTCAAACTAACAAATAACAACTAATATGTAATATTTGTAGTTCAATACTTTACACATGATTTCACATTGTTATATATATCTAGGCATACCCCTATTGATATAAAAATCTATCAATACAAACATTGTTATATTTTGAAACATATTATCAAATATCAAATGTTATATCATATATCAATACTACTTAACACACTTATATGACTCTTTTCTTCTAAGAGAATTCCTTGTAGGTTTATCATTTATACCCTTAAAAGAGGGGGCATCAAATAGGGGTTTTGTCATAGAGACCAAAGATCCTAATAGTCAAAATAACAATAGTTAGACCACTTAGTATAGATTTAGAGGTCAAACTGATCAAAATAGAGCAAAAAAATAGTGACAGTTCTAGATTAGTAACTAGTTTTCACATTAGAAAACATTAGAAATGGATAGTAGCATAAAAAATAGGGGTGTCCACATTTTGGCACTCTTATCTAGGTATAAAAACACCTAGGTTTTCCTAAAACAAGAAAAAAGTTAAATTCAAGGATAGTTTTAACACTTTCAAATCAATCAAATTTATTATTTTTAGTATAGTTTTCTCAGATATAGGAGTTATCATCCATGGTATGATGGTTCTCACTTTCAATTCAGATTAGGTAGTTGGTATAACTTCTAGATTAGAATCCATGTTCTAGAAATTAGTGATTGGGGGAAATGTGCACAACACATTTATTTTATTTTATTTTTTAGTTTAGTTTATTCCAAGCGTTCTTAGTAGTTGTGTGCCTTACTCCACCTATAGGTGGTTGGCATCATTTTTGAATTAAACTTTCATACAAGTTTAAATTTCTAAGTACCCAGGTTCCCAATTTGGATTTCATATAGGCCTATTACATTATTTTTGGAGTGGTTTTCATAAAAGCCTAACCTTCATATTTTTTAAATGGCCAAGAGCGGCCTAGTTTTTGGCATACATTTAGGCTATCCATACCATATTGTTAGATTTCTAGCACATATATGGGATCCATGAGCCATTTTATATGATATCTATTCTATAATAATATTAATTCATATATTCACTTCATGGGGCAATGATGGATCCAAAGGGCCAACATTTGTATTCTTGAGCCACCTATTCAAAGGGATTAGACACATAATCCAGACATCAATTAACACACACATGCTTTGTTAACTTCACTTAGTTAGAAATGATAGAGCTAAAGGTCCAACATTTAAATTCTTGAGGAATATTTTGAGGAATTGAGAACTCATCTTAGTTTATGATATTACTCTTGATTCAATACATACCCAACACAAGCTAGCATCACCACAGGTTTTGTATTGATTCACATACTTAGTGAGGTGTATTCATTCCTTTCTCTTCCTCTTACTCATATTTTATAAATTCTTATTTTAGATATAACATATCTAGTAATAAATAATCTACTTTATGTTTTCATTTGTATATTCACACTTCATAGTTTGATCTCTCTATGCACATCTAGTATCACACTTCATGAGATTCTCCCTCACAAGTAAGTTTAGCTATGATTTTTACTTTCCTTTATCCTAGTATTTCACTTTGCTACATCAATATAATAAAGGGGGAAAAATGTAGTCATGTAGAATTCAAAATTGGATGACTTAGGCATGGCTAATGACACCTAAACCATAGGTCCTCCTTGCTCACACAACCATTCTAGGTTATTGTTTCACTAATTCCTAGTCATCCATAGCCTTACATACTTAGATATTTCAAACCCAAGTAGCACTTTCAAGCATAGATATATCCTCTCATATCTCATTCCATTAGGACAATATCACCCAAATTAGATAGGACAACTAGAACCCAAGGTGTCCTATTTTTAGCATTGTTGTCCAAGTGCATTTCTACCTCTAACAATCAGATTTTCTTGAATCCTTATATTTTTCCTTATCAATATAATATAAGTTAATTTAACCCAAAATCATTAATTACCCTATAAAAGGCCATTTAAAGTCCATTTATAAGGGTTGACACTCATTTACAGGAAATAAACAAGAATAGAAGAAAATACACTCAAGCACTCTTCCCTATTCTTTGTATACAACCTTCCAAGAGCATTTCAAGAATATTCAAGAATTTATACCAGTATTTAGTCATCCATAGTAAATCCAATTTTGCTTCTATTTACATACATCACACATAATTGCACCAAGAACTTTAATGGGAGAACTACATTAGCTTGATCCCTCTTGAGAGTATTAGTATGCAGGTAGCATGCCCACACACAAAGTGTAAAGTGCATCCAATGTATCCTTTACACACTAACCCCTTCTCTTTCTTTCTTAAGTTTTCATTCAAGGTTAAGCACAAAGATATCCTAAAGTTTTTAAAGACTAAATTAGACACACAATGAGCTTTATAGGCTTCTAGACCTCAAAAATTCATAGACAGGGTAACATAGGCCTATCGAATAGAACCCATAAAGATTTTAACCTAGGAAAATAATGTTACAATAGGACTACAACACTTAACAATAGGGTGTCAAATTTTGGTGCTCCTATCCAACCTAAAATGAAGTTTAGAAACCTGTTATAGCCTATTTTCTAGTCTTGCTCCTCTAGTATCAAGCCTTGTCTCAGTCTGAATCAACTAGAATAAGATAAGTTTTATTTTCTCTCACTTCCTACTATATTTAGAAAAGAAAAAAACTATATATATTTACACAAATCATTAGGTTAATTAAATCATATTATTCATTGATTTACATTGCTTAGACCCATTTAAGCATTTAAGAATTAAACACCTAATTTCCTAAAATAATAAAACATATGATCACAAAGAGATAAATATTCATAGGATAGTAAGATATATTGGGAATTAGTCCTAAAATTAGTCTATTAGGGAATAATAATAATAAGTGGGTCAAATAATATCTATATTATTTTAGTGAGTTTCATCTCACATAGATAGGATTAAGTGGAATAAAGGAGATAAGGGCTATAATGAGAAATATTTGGAGGGATAAGAGGTAGAGATATTTTAGTGATAAGAGTTGACTCTAATTATTTAGAAGATTAATTAAATATATGTTGTAATGTTGTTAATGAATAAAACATTTGATTGTGATTGACCCAAAATATTGTTTCTAAGCCTTTAGCTCTTCCCACACTAGGGGTATCTTCATTATCTAGAAGCAAAGTAGGCACCCTGATGGGACCTCTTTGTACTATTAATTCACTTATTTCACATCAAAATGGATTTTTAAGAGATGTTACAGTATAGATCACATGTAATAACTCTTTCTTGTTTGTCCACCACTGCTTGTAATCTACCAACTAGTTACAGTGAAGACCATGTGCACCTTTGTTGACTCCACCATCCACCTACACTATCTCTCTTAAAAATTCCATTTTTAACATTACTTTTGTATTATTTTTCACCCATGTTGTTCATTATCTACATTTAAAAAATTAGAAAATAAAAAATAATAGTTACATATATTTTTGATATTTTTTATAGTATGTTATAGTTTTTGTGAATCAAGACATACAAGCAAGCTATACTCCTTATTAGAGATCTCAGATCTGATTTTCATGAATTTTTCTTAGAAGATCCATAAAAATTATATTCCCCTATGACACACAACCCCCATTTAGTTCATCAAGTTCTTCATACATACATTTTCCAATCAGGTATCATTGTTCACCTTCATCTTAGGCTCCATGATCCTCCCCAATAAATCAATTGAAAGATAAATGATCTCCTACATTTATATAAAACTTGTGGAGTGTTGATCTTCCTCATGGATCCCTTTTGGATCTTTTCCTACATTATTGACTCCTTATATGACTATATTTCATTTTGTGCTTGCTTCGAATGATATAAAAGAAAGAGATTGATATTCTTGTATATGGTAGCCCTGAGAAGGAATGACCTTCTCCACCAAATATAGCAGTCTTCTCTAGCTTTCACCTTTAATCAAACATATAGTGTGTAACCTCCATCTATACAACATCAAATTCTCCAAATCTACCAAGTATACTACCAAACATCCAAATCTACTCATCATTCGATCTTCTTATCCACTGTCATTCCAGCCTACATGTTTTTAATTATTATTAGGTTTAATTTAAAGACCTATGATATTTATTTTGTTATTTAGGTTTTAGTTTTAGTTTTATTAAGTTGTATTAAATCATGTTTTTTGGAATAGTGATATGTATTTATTTTTTAAAAGTTTAGTTTTACTTTAAAGTTTGCTTTTATTATTATATTTATGAGTTTTTAAGTTTTTTTAATGGTATTAGTTTGTTGTAAGTATATTTTATTTAGATTTAAATAATTTATTTTTATTACGTAGTTTTTAATATATATTTTTAGTTTTGCTTTATTTTATTATTTAATAGTATTAGTTTATTTTAAATAAATATAGTGAGTTATAAGTTTTTTGAGATTGATTTTCATTTATTCATTTTATAAGTTTTTATATTATTTAGTATTATATCATGTGTTTCATTTATCATAGGTATTTTATATCAATAAAGGTATTTTTAATAAGGTCAATTTTTATCATAGTTTTTCTTGTGTCATGTCTTTTTGAAGGTTGTCAGTGTCAAGTTTGTGAAATATTCAAATAAGCATATCAAATTAATTATCAATAAAATAAGTATCATTGTGATCTTCATTTTAATAATTTCTCCTAATCAATATACTAGATGCATTTTTTTAGCAAACCTATCATCCACATTCAGGGGGGCAATTTAGGTGTGTAGTTCATCACCCCATGTTAGAAATGGGGGGGGTGATTTTGGGAATTAATCCTAACATTAGTATATTAGGGAATAATAATAATAATAAGTGATTCAAATAATATCTATATTATTTGAGTGAGTTGCATCTCATGCAGATAGGATTGAAGGGAATACATGAGATAAGTAAAGGATAGAATGAGAAATATTTAGAGAAATAAGAGGTAGAGAGATTTTAGAGATAAGATTTGAATCCTATTTTTATGATATTAATTTAATATATATTTTAATTTTTTTAATGAATAAAACATTTGATTGTGATTAACCCAAAATATTATTTTTGAGCCTCTGGCTCTTCCCCCACAAAGGGTATTTTCATTAAGATCAATTTCAATCACTATTGTTGATTTTTATACATATAAATGACAACACAAACCCTACATGCACATATATTTATTTTTGGATTTATATTAATCACAACCCTATTTCTAATATATTTACACTATCATAATGTAGTCACAATTAACCAATCATATAATAAAGATAACTATCTTGACCTCATTAGTACTATCCATAATTAATAAATTGTATTATAAGATCAATATTAATCAATTATATTCATATTTATGATTGATTTACATATATTACTATTGGAATTAATTATAAAAGTTAGCTTATTGTGATTCACACTTAATACGAAATAGGGTTAAAAATAGTAATCCATTATTTTCAAAACTATGAAGGTAGAGGTTTGGTTTTGTGCTAAATCTATGATAAGGTTCAATTGAATAACTAAATTTGGAAAGTGTGAATATTATTATTATTCATATATTATAAAATATAAAAAAATTAATAAAGGAAATGATGACATGTCACCATTGGAAAACCTCTAATTTTATAATGACAACAATTCCATCATATTTTTAATATTTCAACCAGACTTTATCATCATATTAATAGACAAGATTGGAAATTGATGATCTATGTATTCTCATAATCCTATATCAAAATATAATAATGTCATAAAAAATTTATTTGGGCATAAAACTAATAAAGATACACCTTATAATTATCTATTGAATGAAGTGTCTTATAATAAATTAGGTCATCTTTACATTTATGTTGAAGATTATTTTTGTCTTGGAATTGAATTGACATAAATTTCCTTCCATTTGAAAAAAAAAAGTGGGTGGTATAATTTTTTGGGGTAAAAAACTTAAAAGGCTACTAAGGAAATTTGTATTTTATTTTATCACTGAAATTTTATTTAGTAAATACATAGATATTTTTTATTTTCTAGGGTTCATCAATTTGTTTGGAAAAGTTCATGAAGGTGGTGATCAATAAATCCTCTGATAGGAATGGGGGCATTGTCAAAAAATCACAAAACCATATTCAAAATTTTATTGAAAACAAAAAGTATAACCATAATATATAATAAAATATATACATTAAATCAATTTACACTATGATAAAAATATATCTAAACAAATATATAATCCAACTATATAAAACCAAATTTGGTCATTGTCACTTTAGAAAGGTCAAGTTTGACACACTTTGACATGCTTGTAAATCTCACATATATTTAAATCTTGATAATGTATTCCATTTATACATCTACCATATGTTGTTTTAGCAACCTATATTATCTATATACATTTATTAAGGATTAGTTGAGTCTATATGATAACTTTCCATAATCCTAGAGAAACTATGTTTGTATTTTAGATCCTTATTTTATAATTCTAGGATAGTACTAGTAATATAAAATAGTTTCAAGTACTATAGGTAACTCCCTTTACTGGAAATGTCTAGGCAATTTCAATTGCTAATTTTCAAATTGGAAAGTCTCAAATTGGTTTTCCTATACTCATTTCATGGTTTGGTCATAACAAGAATTAATAAATAGTCATTTATAAATATAAATCACCCCTAAGGTCATTCTACACTTGAAAATAACTTGGAAACCGCCTAGCACTCTTTTGAAACATTTTCAAAGATCGTATACACATTTGAAATCTTTAAGGAGTAGCCCTAGATTAATCAATAAATATAAATATAAATAAACAAAAAATAATTTAAAGGTACCAAGTATTGAAGATAAAAGATATAATTTTAATATAGATTATTAAAGATCTTGGGAAAACTATGTGTTTTTTTAGTCCTATTTAGAGTATTGGAATGCATTAAAATATTGACCATTAAATGTAGAGTGGTTGGGTTCATTCCAAACCAAAATGCTAACCCATTTTAAGGATTTCTTATGGTTAAATAAGCATAATTCAGGTTTAACCAAAATGAGATATAATATAGAAATTTTAACATAAGATCAAAGAGTCATGCACACACATAATCATATTTTAGGTATAGTTTTAGGGCTTCCAATGATATTTGACCCCCACTATGGGTAAGGAAACTATTGGTAAACCCTAATAGTTTTGGCTAATGTAGGTGTGTAATTTTTTTGACAATTTATAAACATTTTTTAGATCATATTTTTAATATGGATGGTTGATGAAGAACATACATAAAATTCATATATTTAGATGGATCATGTAAGCAACAAGCACACATAATTATCTAAGTACATCATCCCTCTTTTAATTTGTCTTTTCTAAATTATGTAGTTTTAATATCTATCAATCCATTTAAATTTATATCAATGTGTTTAATTCCATATTTTACTTAATATAAATTAGTCCATAGTTTCCATATTTTATATATCTTAGGTGTAAAATAAGCAATTTTTTTTTGGTGAATTAGATCATTGATTTGAGCACTAAAACCCTAGGTTTCCTTCTACATATGAAATGTAAGATACTCATTATGTTAATACTTATTATTTTTATATAAATTGAAATAAAAATACAATATAATAATTATTTTCATGCCCATTTTGATAATATATATAATTTTTAGGTTACATAATTGTTATCATCAAAATTTGTGCCCATTGAGGAGGTTGTTCAAACCTCCTCACTTAAGTGATAACATGGGAAAAATCATAGGTTTTGGGTGACCTAAATAATTGATTGAACCCCTATATAAGGCTATCTCCCTTAACGTATTACTTAATAACTACAAACCAATCCTACTAACTTGCAATGGAAAAGGGATAGAGAAAACAAAAAGAAAACTAAACTAGAGAATTGATTCACCAAATTGTTGAACACTACCACACATATAAAATTTAACAATAAACATCTAACTTATATATTCATACACTACCTCTAATCTTCACCTCTTACATCGATATTTCAATATGAAGGTGGTAGATGATTATTAGGCAAGGATGGCTGATTTTCAAGAGATATGAAATATAATAATGGAAGATTACCTCACTTAACATTCAAAAGACCACTTAGACACTTTATATGACCTAAAATTATGACTTTAAACTATATATAGGTGAGATAATGAGATATCATGTCAAAGAGAATTAGATAAACACTAGATAAGATCAATCATTCATACATAAACACTAAAATACAATCATAGGATAAGGTAAAACACTTTTGTCTATTACTTTAATGGATTGCAAAATGATTAGGGATTCACCATACTCAAGTGGAAGATATTTTATAATGTTTGACAAGGCTCAAGATATAGAAGGAAGAATGAAAGAGAGAGATAAGGACATTAGAATAGTCTTTATAAAAAGTATTATCCACATCAAGTTAGTTATAAGACCAAATGAAAGAGGCCAACAATAATCTTGTCATCCTGTTTAACATGTGTTACCCAAATTGATGATGAACTTCACCAATTCACCTAAATTTTTTTGTTTGAAGAGTTACAATGCATTTATTTAAATAATTATAACTTGAAATGCTAACATATGCTATATTGGCCTCATTAGAAACCTCCATGCCACTCTAGGCCCCTCAATGCTTATTCTATCTTGGTGGAGATGAAAATTTGAGTTTAGATCTCCTTACACATTAGTCTTAAATTAGTAAAACTTGTAAGTTAACTGTTCTAACTTGCTTGAAACCAAGAAGGTAATGAAGAAAACTTGTTACTCATGTGAGGTCTATTTCCTTACTTATAGACTGTCATATTACATATCATTCTTCATGAATTACTTAAATAATATTATATCATCTCCATTAACCCTATAGACCTATAATTTATGCTTCATATCCTGCTAATAAGATATTTGGAGAAGTAACTTCACTTATTATGCTAACATAGAGAAACCTACATCTAATTCTATCTTTATTACTTGAATTTAGAGTTGAAACCAAGATAGATCATGTAAATTAATTTTTTTAAGTACATGAGGCCTCTTTCTATTCCTATAAGGTATTTTTAAGGATTTAAGAGCCTTCATCTATTCATATCCCAATAAATAGACCTAAAATTTTAACCTCTAGACCATTTTCTATACCACCTCAACCCACACATGCCAAAAAATGGATTAGACATATTATAATGATAATTTAAATGTATATAAATGTGTTTATAAAGTCAATTGGATGCATTTTAATCACACAAAAACCAAACCCCATTCATCGAGTCTTTAACAGGGGTTTAGGAGGGTTTTAGGCTCTTCATTCTTAATAATGCTTCATAAATATGAGGCCCCCAATTCCATGACCAATTCCATAAGGTTTTATTTCCTATAGATCCATAATTTTTTCCATAATATATTTTGGACCCATGCATTTTACCTTATAAGTTCTATGTAATGTTTCAGGCCTTCTCGAGCTTTAAACGGGGTGACATGAAGGTTTTGAGTGGTCTTTCTTCTTACTAATGACTCATAGAGTTAAGGCCATAAAGATAAGACTAATTTACATGATTTTATAATTAATAGGGGTTCATTTTTGTGTCTAATATATTTTTTCACCATGCAAACTCCTCTATCAGGTTTGAGCTCAGAATGATGGCCTCTCAACATTGAAGGACTGTGTATAAGGACAAAGAAAGAGTTTTAGGGATAAAATAATTTAAAATGTGTGTTATTTATTATAATTAAATATAATATGTCTATAATAAATAATTATGTCTCTAAATTTTTTCCCAAAGGTAATTTTTCTCCAATTGGTCCTAAAACTTGACTTGTTTATACATAGGGTTTGTAGGCAGACTAATGCTTTTGACCCTAACAATCTTGTTATGTCACTTTATTCATGAATAAAGGATTTAAAACCTAAATAAGTTATTTAATTATTGTATTTTTCACTTTATTTAATACCTAGTTATCCAAAATAATCCTAAACAAGCAAACCTTCTTTTGTTTTTGCATATAGGCATGTGTGTGATTATTTAGGCCTTTTAGGCCTAAATAGCCTTCTTGATCCTTTCATTTCCTTAAATAACTTAAAAGTTTTGTAAATATGATATTATAATTTATAATTAAATATAAATTTGTCCTTGTATTTATTCTATATTCCAATGGTTTCATCCAATAATTAATACAGTCTACTCATATTCACCTATAATCTGCCTGTAGGTGCTTATGAGGTCTCCTTGGCGGTAGGTGGTCAAATTGAACCTCTTAGGATAAAAAATAATTTTTTATGTGATATTTAAAGATTAAATTTTTATTAACATTTGGTTTTTACCCATATACTTTTTTGGTTCCTCAAAACCCTTATCATTGGCCTATTTTTGAACCATTAGCCTAGGTGGCCATTTGGTCAAAAAATATTCTTTTTCATGTTGTTATACATTATTGAGCATATTTTATCAATTATTACACTATTAATTATGTTTATTTATTATTCATTTATTGTTACAGTCAATTAATAACTCAATCCTAACACTTAAGTCTATCACGGTCATGTTCTTTAGGTCTACACAGTCCATTCTAGGACACACAATCCATTTGTAGTCTGAATGAATTGAATTATGAGTACAAATATGTGTTAAAATGTTTTATATATTTTTTAAAATTAAATATTACATAATATTATGTTTTAAAAATACCATGAAAACTCCCATAGATAAGCATGTGATGCCAATAGTGACCTACAAGTCTGTATACTTATAGGTTCATAATCTTCATTTGGACTTGGATTGAAAATAGACTATTGGATATTGACCTCTAATATTAAAAAATAAACCATTATTAATAGTGTTATTAAATTATATCTAAATATTCCACTACCTATTCAATAGTTTTGTATCATGAAAGCATACACCTATTTGACAATGTTTCTTCATCATGACTATTAGTTCCAATAGTTCAACTTATGCATGCATGATTCTCTCTTTATTGAATTTAAATAATTGAATGGAATTTATATATTTATAAGAGATATTTATGATATTTAATAAATTTATAACCACCTTATTTTACTCATTCCATGAAACAATCCACTCACAATTCTTATAAACATGATTGTCTTGCTCAAACTTATCAAATCAAGGCTATTTGATACTACTCCATGAATGGTCATGATAAACCTTGATATAAAATGATATTTTAGTGGTAAATTAGTGTTCAATATATCCTTACCAATAATTCTCATGCATTATTTTATCTTTATAACCCTACATTTAGAGAAAACTGAGCCTAATGGGGTTTTGAGTCTCTTTTTTTCACCTTAAATTCTTAATGATTGTTCACAAAGTTAAGAGGTTTAACTAGAGAAAAAATACAAAAAATTAGAATGGAATTAGGGTCATCTCATATTTACAATATCTTGGGTTCCAACTTTATCTCTCCTCAGAGTACCATCCATAAACTGATTGGCCTTTTGAGGCTACCAAAAAGTTTGTGGAGAAATGGAGAAGTTTTCTACCCTATTTATCTCTATAACTCCAATTTTTTCATGGATTTCAGTTTGTGAATACCATGGGTACAATTTTAGGATTTTTTTACCTTACCCACTAATATAAATACTTTATAAAAGACCTCCAAAAACATGCTTTTTCCAAGATTCTACCTGTTTTAACCTTTAGAACTATTGGATATGGTGAACCATGTGAATATCTAATTTCACCTAAATTTTATGGATGTGGAAGAGAGTGTAAAAATGTTTCATACCTCTATTTCTTTCAAATATTTTAATAAATCCTCATTTGGATGTTATAAATGATAAATGTGTAGATATAAATAGGATTCCAATGTTAAAAACATCTATTTAAGACATTTGGGGAAAATGTTAAAAAAACAGAAGAATGATGTCATAAAATATATGTTATATGACTTAAAACATACCCATATTCAAGGATAAAACCATCATATTTTATTTTCCTAACAAGTTTCATCTCAACACTTAATTATACAATGAGACTAAAGTAAGTGAAATACCTTAATTTTATCAAAACAACCTTAATCTCTCCAAATTTATTGAAATACAATGTGATGAACTTACTAGCTTTGTTCTTTGGTCAATTTGGCCACCTTTAGATCATGGTTGTTCTTGGAAGGGTCACCACCTTGTCTCCTTAAGCATTATTCCTCCTTGACTTGATTTCACACATAACCTTAACTTTTTCAAAATTACCTTAAAAAATTCTAAACACATAAGTAAGACTAAGAATAATTACAAATACATGAAAAGACAAGGTGACTTAAACTTACTACTCACTAGACTATCCTAAATGACTTTGTAAGTTGTGAAGGACAACATGCTACCTATCAACATAGATCATTAATGACCAATACAAATCCTTCATAATGGATATCAATAAAGTTAAGGTAAAATACATCAAAATTTCAAATTATAATACTCATGGTAGCCAAATTTTGGCTAAAAATAATATATTAATATGAAATCACATATGATTGAAGTATTATTTCATGTAACTAGAGATGAAAATAAAAATCTAACCAAGAAAACCAATATTGAGGAATCACATGAGGATATTATTAATGATACAAATCCACCTTTTATAGGCTTAGATATTACATTAAGGGTTGAGACTATTATTGTTACTACTTTTATTCATGTCTTTACACTTATGGTTACAAATGTGATGCCCACTATACCTACTATGAGGGGAACATAGTTTTCTCCTCATATATCTATGGTTATTCCTATCCAAAATACCTTTTTATTGTGTTTTTCCTAGGCATACAAATTATGTGACATAACCTAATCCTAATCTATCTAATATGGATATCAATCTTACCAACCAACATTCAGACAACCAAATTTCTATCTTCATTCCAAGGTTACTTAAATAACCCAATGCTATAATATATTATGCCATACCATGAAATCTCACTAATAATTACATAAAAATTTAGCCTTTGATACTTCCATATATGTTTACCTATAGTATTTTTAATTCTTAATATTACACCATTTAATGGTAAATAATATAGAATAACATATTATATCCTTACATGCAATATGTTTAGATTTTACATCTAATAATAAGTTACTAACACAAATTTTTCCTTTGAGTCTTAAGGATTATGCCTTATGATTGTTTTATGGCCTTACTCTATATTTAATATGCACTTTAAATACTTTTGATAAATATTTATTAGGTCATTTTTTCTATTAACATTAGTGATAAGGTCTCCTATGCTCAAATTATACAACTAAAAAAAGGACCTAATTTTCCCATTAACAAATATGTGCTTTGTTACAAGACTATGATATCAAATATGATAAATCCCATGGATGATAAAGAATTACAATATAGTTTCAAATAAATCCTACTTTATTCAATCTATTATTCTATTATGATAAAACATTTTTAATATTTTTTTGACATGTACCATATGGTCAAATATTATGAGTTCAAGATTATTGGTATTAGAGAATTAAAGTATGCGACCAATACCTTACTGTCTTATAATGAGAAATTTAAAATAATAATTAATTTCAAATCTAAGACTAATTATACTAATAATTAATATAAAACAATAGTCAATGTAATTTCACAATCTTATAGAATTTTTTTTCCTTTTCACTCATCCATGGATGTAATTTACACAATTATCAAAACCTCATAAGGTGTTGTAAAAAATAATTGTTTGTAATCTCATATCCCTTCCTCCACCTATGGATATTGACATGATAAGGCCACAACCTAATAGTTTTGATATTAATTCATATTGTGAATAGTATAAATTCACATGACATTTGACTAATAGATGTTTCATTATGACATAATAACAAATATCTAATTGATATCAATACTATTGATATTATATAATAGGATACCTACTAATGATTCTATTGCATAAACTAGTGCAAAGATTAATAAAAAAATTATTCCATCATTGATAATCTTGACATACATAGATTTATAATGAGTACCCTCCTATAGCTTCGTATTCTCCTATAAGTTAGGATGCTCATCTTATAGATAGTTTTATTCATAGACTTATAAAAATACAACTACAATGACCTATGACAAATTTTAAGGACCATGAGATTATCAATGATGATGCACATTTTCTATATGTGTTTTCATTTACTCACATTCCATACATAGTGTTATAGTGGATAATGGGTCAAGTGATAACATATACATTATGTAATTAATTATTATCTTTGGGTACACACACATATATTTTTATTGGTACTATAGACATAGTAAATGGATTCAATATACAAAAAAATCAGCTTAGGGACATTGTGTTACCACTGATAGTAGGGTATAGGAGCTTTTTTACTTGGTTCTTAGTTTTATCTAATACTAACACATTTGGCATGCTACTAGGGCAAAACTGGATACATAAGATATATGCAATCCCTAATTTTTACATTGAAGCTTGAACCATATCCATAATGAAAAAATTGTTAAAATTATGGGTGTTCCATATGAGTACCTTATCTTTTTTGAGATGTTTCCTACTATGATTTCATAATATCTTTATATACAAGATGTACATGTTACACCTCCACAAATAATTCATATTCCATTGTATTGACAAGTGATTTATTTTACTTACAATTGATTATTTGACATATTATTCATCATCGACCTATTTTATTTCAACATACATTATCTAGTTCAATGTGCCCTATGGTATTCTTACATCAACATTATGAGTGTGTTTCATAAATAACGTCGATGCATTCTCCTAAGGTATAAAATATTTCACATATTGCTTTGGATACTAGACCTATACAATGCATACATGATTATTTTGATTATATTATAGATTCTAGATATTATACAACTCAATATTAATTTATAGTTTTGATAGTGATATACGTGTTACACCTTAGCATGTGACATTCACATTGAGTTATACATGGCTTCCATTTGATCATCCCATTGATGTGATCCTAGGTTAGTTTCACCATAGTTTATTATACATAAATTTTTATTAATTATTTACTTAATCATCTTCTCCTAAGTTAAATTATTGGTTTCTCCATTTTTATTCTAGTGATCATTATTAGACCCCTTAATTTTTTACTTTATTGTCATGGTTTTTTCCACTTTATTCTTTACTTCTTGTCCTAATCTAAAAATTAGTGATAATTATCATACAATGACATATGAATATTCATCTTCAATAGTAGTATGATTTTAGTTTTCAATATTTGAGGCATTATACCTCAATGCAACATATTACTTCCCCACTTCTCCATATTGACTATTTATACTTTATTTTGTCATGAAACACATTAAACTTACATGATCACATATATTATATGCTTTCACACGTTATGAAATTCAAATATTGAATCTTTACATTAATAAAATGTGCTTATTATGAGTTATATTACATCCTTCTTTGAAACATGACTTTACCAAATCACATAAGCATATAACTTACCTTCTTCAGGTTAATGTATTATTATAATTAGGAAACACTGTGTATTTACACACGATATAAATTTTTTGGATCCATTCCATTCTTTTATTCTACAGTCTTTCCCCTTTTCCTTACTTCATTTACTAAGTGTTTCTTCAACTCAATATTTTAAAATCTTTGAAAAAAACTAAATATTTCAAAAAGTGTAAAAATATTCAAATATTAAAAAAATAAAAAGTTAGGACTTATATACAACTTTTTTTTATGGTACATATAGTTACTTAATGTCAATTTTCATACACATGGTGAGTTACATGTACATTGTGTATGAATATTTTTTTATGGTATACATGTGTTAAATATAGGATGTATAATTTATAGATGAGACATGGACATACATATGAATGGCATTTATCATACCCAAGGAAAACCTTTCTAAATTTTGTGGCATGACCATGTGGGAGAATCTTGGTGAGTTTTTTACTCATATGTTTTTATATTATTTCATTAATCATATTGAACTAATTAGATTATTTATACATGATTTCCACTTTTTCATACCTTTTAGGGTGTTACTTCCCATAGATATCATGATTTTCTATACTATGTGGTGACATTGATTGATTTTATGGACTAACATTCATGTTGCATACTTATTTGATGTTGATAATTGTGGAATTTATTGATAATTTCTATGTTATATATTTAATGGGTACATTAACTCTATCTTATCAAGTTTCATGCTAAATTTTTAAGATGATCTTATAGTATATGATGTGGCTAAGTCATGTTTATGTTAGGTTATAGTTGAGTCACATTTTATATGATTCTGTGTTTGTTCAATATTATAATTGTTTGTGTACACATATATGGAATAAATTTATAATTAATGTGTGGTTGGTGCTATTATCTATATCGTTCATATCTCAATTTTGTGCCTTTTCATGATTTATATCATGCACCCACTATACTTATAATTAATACATGATTCATATATATATATATATATATATATATATATATATATATATATATATATATAGACACACACACATACACACATACATATAAAAAACTATTTTCAAAATAATTATCATGATGTTATCTTATTTTTGATTAATAAACAATTATCATTTCCTTGGACTACATGTTACATAAATGAATATAATGTTAAAAATATTTATATGAGAGTATGTCTTAACATATTCTTACATATAATTTTAATTATAATAGTTATTTTATATAGCACATGATGTACATAGTTATTTATTTTAAGATAAGTGATTCATGGGATTCATCTCTCATATAAAAAGAGAGGTAAAAATGGGAAATTTTTTAAGAGCTAGACATGCCAAATAGAGCATTTCACTTTATAAGACAAAATATATGTTAAGATTTCTCAAATTGAGAACATTAAGAGATATTTAACATGATTTTGAGGTTTAATTGAGACACTCTATGATATTTTGGGACATATATTGGCACTCCACATCATTTTTATGGGCATATGGATCACATTTGGGAATGGATTTTTCATCCATGTATAATTTATTTTAGGAATAATATAAAAATGGGTAATGATGGAAACTATGTGAGAACTTTTGTTCTATATGTGTCTAAAATGGTTTGAATATTTTAGATATGAACTTGATTTTGGGATTCTATAAAAGTATATTTTGTTACTCGTGGTAGCATGGTGGAATTTTTTCATTAATCAACTTATAACACCACCCTTTAATATGGGTAGTTGTTGAATTTACACTCCTCAAATTTATTAGCTATATCTCTTTTGGGAATTTTCACCCTTTGGATTTCTATAGTTAAGTTTAAAAAGTGACATGTTGGTTTTCATACTATTAGATGTCCTTATTTCTTAACTTTTCAATTTCATGTTTTTCAATGATTATTATTATTTATTATTTATTTATGGGAATAAACATGTATCTATATATATTTATTGTAGGTTTCATGTGGAAAAAATAATACATTTTAGTTGTACTTTTCAACACCAAACACAATTTATCACATGTATATTTTTTTAATCCTTTTAATTTATAATTATAATACAAGATTAAAATTAAGGAATATGTACACGCAATTTTTTTTTCACTCTTTGGTAGCATTAAATTTTTTCATAATTTGGCATGCTTGTATATTATGCATATAGTTGAATATTAAACACACTTACATCTATCCATTTACTCGTATATTGTCTTAGCCATCTCTATTCACCAGATACATTTATTCAAGGTAAGTTCATTTTATACATGAACTTTCGAGTATCCTAAACATACTATCTCCATATTTTATATAATTTTTCTATACTTCAATAATAATATCAATAATCTCAAAATGTTCTAGTTACAACATGTGTATTCCTATGTCAATACTGTCCAAGGGTCTTCAATGGATATTTTTTAAATTCAGAAATACCCATTAGGTCAACCTAGACATGTCTCAAGGTTTAGTCATAGTGGAAACTAATTAAAATTCATTTATAAATAAAAATCACCCATAATATAATTCTAGACACTAAAATCACTTGGAAAACACTTAGTACTCCCTTCAAACATTATCAAAATTAATATACACATCTCAAATATTTAAGGAGCAGCCATAGAGTAGTCCATAAAGTGAAATTTGAATACATTAAGTAAAATTTGAATAGTTTAAAGTATCAAAGACAAAAATATAATACTTCAATATATAATTTTCAAGATGTTGTGCACACACATAAGTGGGAAAACTAAATCTAGTTTGATCCCTCTCTAGAGTATTAAAATGCATAAAATTCTAAATAAATTAATGTGGAATGGTTGGAATTAGTAAAAACCAAAACAATAACCCATTTTCAAGGGTATCTTGTGGTCTAATTTTCAAAATTATAATTTAGACAAAAGATACATAATACATGCATTACAGTTTTAAAATTAGAGAGGCATGTACACTTAAAATCACATTGTAGGTGTAGGTGCAATGATCCTAGATATATTATAACCCATTTTAATGTATGAAATATAATGGTAAACCTTGATAATTTTCAATGCCACAAGTGTATAAATTTTTTGGTAATATCGAGACAAATTTTTTACTTCCTATTTCTCATCTGAACAATTGACAAAGCACACACAAAATATTTCTATGTTTAAAAATAATTTTTTATGATAAATAGGTAGGAATAATTATATAATAACATCATCCCTATTTTTATTTTTATTTTTATTTTATTAATTTATTAATTTCAATATCTATCAATCCATTTCAATTTATAATAGTGTGTTTTGTGGCATAATTTACATAATATGAATTAGTGCAAAGTTTTCATATTTATATCTCTTAGGAGTTAAAAATAAGAATAATTAAAATTTTACATTATAGTAAATTTATAAACATATTAAAATCATTTTTAAGTGTCATCCTATATAATTTTATGTGCATGTATCGATAGTGATCAACTGATGCCCATGACTATTGCAATGAATGTTCTATGGGTTTATGGGTTTAATGTTAATTTTGATGATGTCTTAGGCTGACACAAGGAGTTTTAATCCATTCTATAATCATTTTGCATTGCTTGGTTTTATTTATGATTATGTAGGTATAATGTATCACATGTTAACAAATGTTGAATCTTTAAAAATTTATCTTTAATCTATAATTTTTGGAATTAAATTCAACTTCCTCATAAAGAAGATTTAAAATTATAATTAATTATATATTCATTAAAATTCAAATCTAGTTGATTTCTAATACAATTTTTTATTGGTTTGAGATTCTTTTTAAAATGTGTGTGTGTGTGTGTGTGTGTGTGTGTGTGTGTGTGTGTGTGTGTTTGTGTGTGTATACATGTATATGTATCTATACATGTGTATATATACATGTATATGTATACATACATACATACATACATATATATATATGTGTGTGTGTGTGTCTATATATATATATATATATGTATATATATGTATGTATGTATATATATATGTATATATATATATATATATATATATGCATATATATATATATATATATGCATATATATATATATATGTATATATGCATATATATATATATATATATATGCATATATATATATATATATATATATATATATGCATATATATATATATGCATATATATATATATATATGCATATATATATATATATATATATATGCATATATATATATATATATATATATATATATATATAAAACATAATGGGGAGAGTAAATTAAAAAACCAACCTCTTCATCATTTGAGGAGGTTTTAAATATTTGAAAGTGATCATTTATTTTTATTGGTGTTGATAATTATATTGGTTACTCCTCTCATGCATAAATTTTTTGGTTTTCAAAATTTTTACTTAATGATCCTTCCTCCTCTTTATAATAAATCTCATTTTCCTTGGTAGATTTTTTTTAGTTATATTTTTTTAAATATTAGAGGCATTTGAAAAAATTAATTTTGCGTAGATATTTATGAGAAATAAATTTTATCCTTTGCAAATATTTATACAAATGTCATAAAATTATTATATATCATTATGTATTTGGTGTATAATAATTTACACAAGTATGGGTGTGTTATAAAGGCGATTGTTAAAAACTAAATTACGTATGAAGAGATAGATATGTGAAGTGACATATTTTTTAAGTGCACATGACCGTCACACCATTTAATCTATTTAGGACATAGGTTTATTTATTGATAATTAATTGTACTTTTCATTAATGAATTTTCTTTTTCTTTTTTTATAATTATTTTTTCTAGTTTCTCTCAATTCCTCCTAGTTCATGGATATGTTTCTAAACATGCCATTTGTTGATTTAATAGTCCCAAATTTTATATAAATTTGGTCATTTTGGCCATAATTGGTCATTATTTCTTGTATTTAACCCTTATTAAATTAAATATTTGTTAATTTTTTCACACTTAGAACAACTTAATGATAAAATAAAAAGGGTTAATTTTTAGATGATGTTCTCTACTATTTTAAAATTATAATGTCTAAAAATAATTATAAACAAAAGTATCATTTATTAACACTTAAAAATACATAATATTTATATTATGAATAAAGAGGTACACTTTTGTTACATTTCATTCCTATAAAAAAATTTAACATATTTTTTTCAAGTTCACACATTAAAAATTATCTTAAAATTTATCTTTGACCTCCTCTTGAAAAATTGGTATAGATATGAGTAATTATAGATAATGGGAATTTACATGGGGTTATGATTGAGAGGTGGTCTTAAACTTGCTTTTTGTAACTAAATGTGCCCCTTATGAGATGAAATAATAACTATATCTTCATACTATACAACATCCTCATATTGCATTTCAATGTAAATATTATTGGCAATGTTATTTTAGTTTCCATTTTCATTCCTCTCCATGATACACATATTCTAAGAAAATCATTCTATATATTTATGTTCATTAATAGAGTTAGAGTCAATAGAAGGCTAATATGATCCAAGTGCAACTATTTACATTTCCATGATCATATTAAATAATTTTTCCTATCTATCATCATGTCATATAATGTTATTTCATAACATCATGGTACCATTTCATGATTTAAAAATTCCGTACAACATACCACACAACTCTCAAACACCACAAAATGTCATAATAAATCTATAATTATTTGGTTGATTTTCATTGATTCAAGATATGCCATGTGAAATTTATTGAAATGGTGCCATCTTAGATCATCTCCTACTATATTATGACTAAAAAAATTTTAATTGTCACACCTAAAATAAGGTGAATTATCATTTGGGGAGAAAATAAAACATTTTGTAACTAGCAAACATTTCAATAAATCTAGATTTATTCTAATCTACAACTTATTTCAAATTGGATAATATATTGTTTTATAATATTAATATGAGAATCTAGTTCACTGATATAGAAATCTAGTTTAACTAAAATTTGATTCTAATATTATTGATATCATAATCTAGTTTCAATAGTATTGAAGTTCAATTTTAGTAATATTGGAATCCATATTCACTATAATCAAATTCTAATACTTCCATTATACAATTTCTCAAAATTTATAGTTTTATATCCCTATTATGATAAAAACCTTAGAGGCACCTAAATATAATTAAATATAGGCTTTCCCTACCCACTTTTTATTTTTGCCAATTTTCAACAGTAAAATATAACACTGTTGTGAATGCAAATGTGTTTTATAGCCTTTATACACATCATATATGGAATAAGAGGAACACATAAAAATAAAAAGGCCCATATATAAATTCATTGACCCCATTTGGTTTTATGAACACTTGAGGATCCAATTACTTATCTGAAACATATGGTTATAAACATCTAAAAGTTTCAAACTTTACCATGTTTCATATATAATATATATCTCTAAATAACATTACAAATAACTATAATTTTTACTTGTCTTTTTTTAATGAAAGAAATATTTATATTTTTAGGTTAATGTAATAGATGTAAACATTTTAAATGATCAATTTGGTTAATTTTATGTAAATATTAAAATCATAATTAAAAAAAAAAATAGTAAAGATAACTTGTATATATATTTACAAAAATAATCAATTTAATAAAAATACATAAAAAGTGTTAATAACAACAAATATCTTATATTAAAAATTTATTTAACAAGAATCATTTTTCATTATTAAATTACCACCATAAAAATAGATATGAAGGATCTATTCATTTCTTAATACAATTCATTTTTTAAATTAGTCTATACATTTTCAAAATATTTTAGACACAATAAATTTTCCCACAAATTATCTTAACATGTAATTATCAATATTTTTGCTATAGGTGAAAAAATATTTTTTAATGATATAGTTTCTTCTAGCATTTCAAAGATTTAGATGCAATTGGTATTATAAATAACTATCACCAATTCTAAGATATATAATTAAGATGAAAAATTTAAAGTAATTAATTATTAACTATGGAATAATTATGCATGTAAAAACAAGTGGTTGATAGTTCTCCTAGTATAAGTTATTTTTCAAAATCAATTTATTTTAATGAGCATGTCAAAATAATTAATATATTAATTCTAGGGACATTTTACATTTTTTTCAAATTAACAATGGATACAAGAAACAAAAAACATATTCAAAGTTTCAAAAAAAATATAAATTGTAATTAATTACAATGAATTATGGAATACTTATTTATGTAGAAACAAGTGGCCACTAGTTCTTATAATATACAGTGTTATTTAAAATAATTTTCTTTTTATGGGTTAGTCAAAATAATTATTATAATAAATTTAGAGAAATTTTACAGTTGTATTTTTTAAAATTAGTAATACATGAACACCTAAATAAAACACATAAAAATATTCAATAACAACATATAACTTTTAAGTGATTATTGATGAATTACATAATTATTATATATGTAGAAACAAGTGGCTGCTAATTCTTTGTGTACATTAATTTACTAAATAAGTTTATTTTTATTATTAAATTGGATTAATTATTATAATAATTTCATGGTTGTTTTATACATGTAATTTTTTAAAATAGTAATGGATGCAAGCCACAAAAACATAAAAAGATTCAACAAGAACATAAAACTTGTATCCAATACTTCTATAATAATAATTATTTTTATATCTTTTTTAGTGTCACCATAAAAAAATAAAAAATATAAATGAGTGAGATGGTTAATTTTGTTTTAATTTTATGATTGTATTTTATTTTTAAATCACTAGTAGAAAACACTTGTTTATTAAATGAAAGTAGTAATGGATGCAAACATAAAAGGCCTTAACAAAAATATAGAACATATATTCAAACTTTCTCTAATAATGACAAGTGTCACCATAACATTAGAGATGAAGGATTGATTCCTATATCAATGTAATTAATTTATAATAATTTGTACATTTTAAACATATTTAAACACTATATATTTGGCCATAAATAATATAATAAATAATTATCATCATTTTCATTGTAATTATTAAAATATTTTGTAATGATATAATTTCCTATATCATTATAAAAAATTTATCATCAGATTCATCAACAATCACTGTGTTTAGATGATCTTAGGCTTGTTTATAATGATTCTAAAATGATTACAACACTATATATTATATTTGTATTTCTAGCACCTTTGTAATTGTTAAGATGAATGGACTTGAATTCATATATATATATATATATATATATATATATATATATATATATATAGTTTGGTTATTGATGTCCATATTTTAATTTTGAAGACTGAACAATAATTCTAAAATAATTCCTTTACTTTTATTGTTGAAAATAAAAATTATTATAAAACCCTATATCATCCGTTATATTTAATCCTTTTGTAATCACTTATTTTGTATGCATTAAATGTACTAAACCACCATTCAAATAGAATATTAACAATGTTGATCTTTTCCACTTTACATCTTCAAGTAATAAGCAATCAATTAATATTTTCTATTAAAAAATCTTAAATTTCTAACACAAATTTTAAAAATTCATCTATAAAAATATTTACACATATCCACCATAGTCATTAATGGTGATTTTATTTTTTTAATGAGCAATTCATATTTAGTTGTGGCCTCGCATGATCTAACCGTGTCCATAAGTGCAAATATATTTTTTAATTATAACTGAATTTTCTATCTCTTCTCTAACTAAAAGATCATTTTAAATAAAAATGCTTCATCAATATCTGGAGAAAAGGTTTTCTTCTCATATATGAACAAAATGTTTTTTGACCCATACATGCTTGTGTAATTGTTTATAATAATTTTCAAATTTTGTGATGTACATTGGCAAAATATTCTCACTCTTAGATCTAAAAAATGTGTCACTTCATAATTTGATATTTATAAAGTAAAAAAAAAAATCAATATTGTAACCACTCAAATTGGTTAATGAAAGAATAGAGAATACTTGAATCTATATACATAAACCACAACCCAATATTAACACGTTTCTTTCTAATTCTCAACAATTCATGAATAAATGTGCACTAGAAATATTTTTAACATGGATAGGAAAAAATCAATATTATTATTTTTTAATTTAGCTTGATAATTCCCTAGAACTCCAAATAGCAATCTTTCTAATCCTAATATTAATAGATTATTTCCAACATGTACGGGAAATAAAAATAAGGTCACAAAGTATTTTATTCAATGATTTTGTATTCTATAATTCTATTCAAAAAATTAGTATATAAAAACACACATTATATATTATGTTAGAAAGTATCAAAAATATTTTATTGTAATTATATAAATTTAGAATGAAAATACATAACATTTAATATTATTCAAAACATTTGATAATAATAATGATAAACATTTTTTATAGAGATTTTAAAAACAAAATCCATGGACATTAAGTTCATTTTTGAATAAATTTCATAAAATATGAACTCAATGAATATTAAATAGAATATTATATTTTTTATAATATCTCTTACATCAAACCATTGTTTATCAATCATAGTTGTGTACACAATATTGAAAATATCAAATCATATTTATGAAAGTCTTGAGAGTATTTGTATGTTATAACAAAGTTTTATTCTATTATCCCCTTTTGATCATGGTCTACTATGATGATAGATGATGCAACAAAATCAAATATACTATTATTCTAAAGTTTGCCCAATTATTTTATATATTTCTCATATTTTAAATTAAAATTTTCATTACCAAGTTTAAAAAAAGAACATCATCAATTTTTTTATTTATTAACTTTTTAGTAATTATTTAAATATTTTATTTTATATCAGAATCACTCCAAAAATAAAATTGAAATTTATCATAGAATTTTTTTAATAACTTGAGTGTTTCCCCCATTATAAGTATCTACTCTTTGTTCAATTAGCATGTGTGCTTATTGATTTTGTTTGGGAACTTTCATTGTTAATAAATCCTCCAAATCTAGAGTTTGTTGTTTTAGAATAACTATAAAAAATAATATATAAAATATTCAAACAATAATATTTTAATTATAAGATTAAATTAAAATGTTTAAAAGGTTACATACTTGAATAAGTGACAATTTTCAATAATATTTATCCATTTCAAATTAAATATTGAATGCCTTTAGATTCATTTTCTATTCCATTTGTATGTAATCTATACTAGAATAAAATACATACAATAAAATAAAACTAAATATCTATTACAATTAGCTATACTAATTATAACTATTAGAATTAAATATATATAATTAATATTAGAATGAAATACATATAATAAGGGAAAACTAATGCTATATTAAAATTAGTGTCTACCAATAAAAAATACTAGAATGAAATACATATAATTGATATAAGAATGAAATATACACAATAACATAAAACCAATGATATATTCAAATTAGTGGATCTTAATTATAAATATTAAAATGAAATAAATATATTCAATGAACATCATTATAATAAAATAAGTCAAAATATTATAACTTGTATGATTTTTCTAGTCTCTTTCTCACACAATTCTACTTATATTAATTAAAAGAGAACATCTCCATAAATATGATGTTGTACTCACTAAAATATGGTCATAAAATAATTTATTATGTCATTTTTTTCCTTATTTCACTTTAATTTAATTAAACAATTAATTACTACCTATTTTTCCACCTTAATCTATTATAAATAACAATATAAACTTATTTATTTTTTAAATTGCTATCTAACACCTATAGAAATGTTTTAATAGATTAAATCCCATATAATAGTATTTATAAGCATTATATATCTCAAAATAAACATTTTTATTTATAGGATAAGATCAACCAGTTGGGTCAATAGTGATAGTCGATCTTGACCCCTATGGGTCGATCCTAACCTTAACCCTTCTAACATCAACTTTTTAAATTTTAACCCTCCCTTATAGTTAGATCCATATTTTTAGGATATTTAATGTGAGGTTGTCCATTTTTTATTGCTATAAAGGCATATATAAGTCATTTTTTACACCACTTAGTTTAGTATTTTTTTGATTCTTTTTCTTAATAAAAATGACTTACTAAAAATGGAAATGATATAGGGTTTTGGAAGAGGAATACCTATGATCAAGGTGCATACCATTGATCCATCAAGGTGAGATCTCCTTTTTATCTAGGAAGGAATACTTGAAAAACAAAAATACCCTAGATAAGATTGATTAATAATAGAGATAGGTGGATTACCTGATACAAGATCAGGTTTAGGAAGTGGTACATTTCCTTAGAGGGATGTCAGTCCATTGTTTATGCAGTTAAGAATCTAATAGAATAAGATGAATTAAAATAAAGCATCTGATAATATTATGAAACTAAAATGAATAAAATCAATCTAATGTATATAAATTTTCAAAATATGTGTTCCAATATGTTACTCCTAAGTCCTCTTGCTCTTGGATTGCTTCTAATTAATTAGGGGTAGATTCTAGAGGTGAGGTGAAGAAAATTATATAAAGTCCTAACTCTAAAGAGATATCACTTTGATCAGTGAATAAAGGATGAGGAACTATGGGTAAGTCATGGATTGAGACCACATCATGTACAACACTAGGCAAGGTCATCTACAAATAATAATACATGATTTTAGGGCTTAAAAATAGTGAATTGTATATGTTCAAGATTGTTAATCTAGTCTCACATTGTAGATAAAAGTGAAAATATAGGGATTGATGATGATTATCTTAAAATTGGTATTGATTAGATGATTGATGTTAATCTAGAAATAATCATGGTTGGTCCTTACAATGGGTACAAAAAGACTTAGAAAGGAGCCTATTGAGGGATTTTATAGATCTTAAAAGACTCTTAAATTGATTATTGATTTACATTAAAAAAACCTACAATAGAAAATAGAAAAAAAAGGAAAAAAATAGTAATTTAAAATTAATCAAATATAAGACAAACTTACCTCTACAAAAAAAAATTGATCTACAAATAAATACCTCATTGATAGGGATATGGTTGACTTTGAGTAGAGTGTGGGTAGATTGAAATTAGGATAACATTCTCCTATAGTACTCTAGTAGATTTTCATCAAGTGTTCCAATGTGAAAAAATCATCCATAACCTGAGGTTGGCCTAGCTATAAATCAACATCCATCCTAATAAGATCAATGATGATCATAGGAAGCATTACCAATTTTATATGAGATTGAGTTGTTGGTTCCAAGAATTCAAGATCTCAGATAAAAATTTAGGTCAAATTTGTTTTAATGTGTCTCAAGTATGGGAACGTTGTTAGTAAGTTTTAAAAAACATACCCACATTAGGCTTGGAGATTTTTAACTAGGATTTAGGGATAGTAAACTAGTTACTTAGGTAAAATGGTAATTATTTACATGATGTTCAAATGATAAATAGTAAAACTAAATTGACTAGAATAATAAAGGTAGAGAAAGGGTATAACACATTTTTTTTAGTAAAAATTTAAATAATTGTGATCTTTTCCATGTTTCATGGTGATAAACTCAAGGCAAGTGTTTTTTTTAAAGATCAATTAGTCCTCCTGATTAGGCCTAATTAGGCCTCTTTAGCCTAGAAGACCAAAAATGATCAAAAATGGATCCCACTTGTGTCAAAGATCCTAGAAATGTTTTATTCACTTTAAAATTAACCATAAAATTTTCCATATCAGCTTTGAGCCTCTAGTTCATTGTGGAAGTATGAAAACTCCCAAATGGCCAAAAGACTAGTCTAGGTCTTTTTAAATGCTAGATAAGAAAAATGGATGTTGGGTGAGTAATGAGATTAAAATTGATTTTAGAATGACCTATGAAGGTCTGTAAAATATTATAAAATAGTAAACCACCTCATTGGGAACTCCAAACAAATATATTTACCTTGTAAGTAACTTTCAATTCACCTTTTCTTCATTTCTCCACTAGCAACAAACTTCATGGTGACTGCAACCTTTGTGATATGAGGTACCCTATTTGACTTCAAGATTTATATAAATTTTTTTAAGGTTTAAATGATGTGATACATCTTATAAAACCCTAATTTTATTTTTACTTGCTTTTTGGTCACCAATTCAGCCCATACTCCAAAGTTACAACTTTTAGTACAAAGGGAAAAGTGGTCTATCTCTGATACAAAACAAGGGAATGTTCCATTTACTTTATTAGCCAATAAAAATGTTTTATAGTATTAATACAAATAAAAAGGGTAATATTTAACAATTTTAGTCATCTAAATCCATGATTTAGACCTCCAAAGGACACAAAACCCAAAACTAAGTTTACATAGGTAAATTGTATATAAGGTCTCCATACATAGACTGTGAAAGACTTGAAAGGGGGTTTAATTTTTCTCTTCCTCATTGAATAAATTAATTTAGGTACTTAAGTTCATTTTATAAACCAATTTAAATAATTTTCCAATCTTATTATTACTATGACATTCACATACCCTATTCTTTGTTAGATTGGCCACATGTTTTGACTGTACCCTATCCTTGTTTTGACCCCTGTATGTTTTTATAGGTGATCATGTGTATGAATTAGGTCTTTAATGATGATTTATAACCTTATTTATGCCTTAAAAACATTTATTATTTTACATTTTGACCTCCTTAACCCAAAATTATTTAGAACTTCATCAAAATCCATTGTTTCACTCCATTGTCAACATGATTGTGTTTCATGGATTTTAGGTTTGTCTGTAGATTAGTTACACTATTTGAATATCCAAAGTAATTTTCAAAACCTATTTATTATACCTAGGGTATATTTTATACTTTTCTCAAGTTATTAAACCCATATTTGGAACACACTAATCACCACTTAATAATTACCTTTAGCTCACTGTGCATTGAATAAGATAATACAGTCAACTATGTTTTATTTGTGTGGATATTATTATAAGCTTATTTCACTTTCTTGAAAGAGTCATATTGGGTCCTCATCTTCCCATGAAGGTCAAAAAAGTAATTTATTATTTTTATATTCTTATTTAAAGTGTTGAAACACTCTCAAACACTCATTTTTAGCTCACTATCAACCTAACCTATTGTAGGTTGACATTTTGACATTGTACAAATAGAGGGTGATCAAAGTGAGATACATTTGATGAGTTTCCCTTCTTTCACTCTGATACTAGGTTTATAAAACCCATTAACCATTTTAAACCTTTGAAACATGATGAGAAAGGTAAAAATGTAACTTTAATGGAAGAAGGATTCATCCCCCTTCTCAAACCTATAGATGTTACTGACTACTAACATTGGTTTTTAACCACTTTTAGGCCTTGAAAAATTCATCTTCCACTCACCCTCTACCCCTAAAAATTGGCATGGGAATTATATGTGTATAGGAATAAAATATGAATACATAAGTATCCTTAAAATTCACCATGATCTATTTGTATTAAAACCTCAAAAAAACTTAGGAGTTATGTTTTGTCCATTTAAAGACTATGAGCCTTGAACTCAGTTTGATCATTCTTTGAAAGGAAAACCTTACCTTGCCATAGCATCTAACCTTCATGACATGAATACTATGATATTTTGGGTATTATATAACCTAAATACTAATTCCATTATGTTTTCACCATTGAGACCTTTGTAAAAACCTCTTGAAGCTCATGTGTAAGGTGACTATGAGTGCACTCTCCTAACAAGGTAGTGAACAAGGATAATTGAACAATTTACTTTGAAGGGGTGTTTAATCTAATAAATCATAATTAAATTTAATGAAATAACCTTTAAAACATTATTTTAATCATATTATACATATTTATGAGCTCTAAACGATGTTGTAAAACATAGGTTACCCGTCTATGGCTACAATCTTAAGAAATAGACACAATTGGGAAATATCCTTCAAGGACATTAAGAGAGAAGTAATTAGATGATGAAACACCATTATATAGGGTCTTATTCCCACCTCAAAAAACTTCATTAAACTTGCATATCTCTATAGGTATCTAAAAATAAGAAACATAGACAAACTTAGACTGCTCTTGGATGTAATTCCATAAAAAATTATTTGGAGTGCAAGTGATTTTTCATGAAGGACGAGCCACAAATATGAGAATTATTATTATTTATTTTAATTTCACTCATAATAATATCCACCTATAGAATTATTCCTCCTAACTCTACTTGTAGCTTCCATAATGAGTGCTTAAACTTGCTCTTCCTTGGCTTGCTAATGGAAAAACAAGGAAAAAAGTTATAAACAATTTTTTTTATGGAATATTATAAATCCAAAGCTTTAAATGACCTTTGGGGAGGTTAATAATCACTCCAAATTGTTTATAACTAATGGTATATGTGAGAAGTCTATACAAGTGCCCAAAGGGGCCTATTTATGAGGAAAAATTGCCATTTCTTGATCATAACAGACTTCCAACTATCACCTAAATAATTATGACATTATTTGACCTTATCAACTTTTATATCCACCTTGATGACATATTTTGTAATCCCACCATTCGTACAAGTTGATTAGCTAGAAAAGTGGCCAAATGACCCTTTTACCACATGAAACATAGTAAATGGCCAATTTGTGACTTGAAGACACCTTAAAAAAATTCAAAGATAATTTTAGGAAATTTTAAATAAAATTTAGAACTATGAATAAGTTTGACCAATGTTGAGTTTGGTTGACTTAGTCAGTACAAAGATGATGGGTTTTAGCAAGGACTAGGAAAAGGGTATGTAAGACATATAGGATAATAGATGACCCCATAAAACATGAAAATTTCTCTAAAAGTTAAAAATAGTTGGGGTTAACCAAAATTTGACTTGGAGTCAAACTTGGTCAACATTCTTAGTGATTCCTAGGGGTGGCATGCTTCCTATGTCCAAGACTAGTTGCCTAATCATTCCATTGGGCATGGAGTCATTCATAAGAGCACTCTAATTGACCTGATCAGACCTTTAGCTCAAGGGAAATAATTTGGTTGACACATACACACAAAACACACACCAAAAAAAGGCAAAGAAACACACTTGTGCTCTAAAGTACTTAGGAAACACAAAATAGACTAAAATAAACATACTCTAAAGTGTACAAACTAGATTATAAGAATTGATCCTCCTGGATCAAAAGGAAAGCTTTTCATACCATCTCCTTGAAGTTAACTAAAAGAATTTTCAAGCTACCACTTAGGTATTTTCCTTATTTTTTCAACACCTTGCTTACTTCCCATGGTGCTTGCATTGACTTCATCTAGTTTTGTAGCCAAGAACATGTGTTCAATAAAAACATACTCCACTTGATTGGTTTGAATGGTAACCATATTCCTTGGTTCAAGTGGTTTTTCATTGATTATAGACTCATTTTTATCTTCACATTAAACCTTAAAACTTTTCAAAGTAGCTGAACGCATGGGAGAGGTTCTTCAAAAATTAATACCTCTCTTGTCACTTTGTATTCACCATCCATATTATGCACTATATCTTCTTGAGATGAATCATGCTTACCTTACTTTTTTTGTGGAGGTGATTCATGATATTCAATAGGTTTATGTACAACATCTCCTTTAAAACTCTTCTACAACTCTTCATGAAGTGGAGATGCATCATTTAATCTCAAGCGCAAATTTTCAAGATCATCCCAAAATTACAAATCTTCATGATCAAAAGAAAAGACTTGAAGTTTATCAACATTATTACCAATCTCCTATGGAACATCATGTTGTCTAGTGGGCACCATTTCTTCATCTTGTATTATAAGTAGAATATCACCATCTTCCATGAAGCATGGAAATTCATTAGTCCATTCAAGGTCTACTTCTTGTCTTACCATTAAAGTTTCTTCTTCTCCCAAAACCTTTGTTGGCTATTCCATATCATTAGTTCCTTCTTCAATGTGTTCAAGGAACTCATCTATGATAGAATCCTCCCACAACTCTTGTGGATTCTTAGGAATAATTACTTGATGTGAAAGAAATAGAAGATAAGTACTAAATGATAATCATTTAGGTGCTTTGTCAACCTTTTCCACATTATTATCTTCCTTTTGAAAGTTCAAAAGAATGGTACTTTGGTTGCTACCTTCTCCATCAGTATCCCTTTGCATGAGGTTTTATTCTTCTTATGTTATGTAAGGAATAGTTCTTTATTGTGATACAAAGGCTTGATAACCTCCTCCACCATCATACACAAACTAACTTTGAGATTATCCCTAACGATCCAAATATTCCTCTCCTTGAACTAGGTTGGTATGGATTGGAACAATAACCTTTTTGGATGGAATGGAATTAGGATTATAGCTATTAGGCTACCTATTGAAAACTTGATGAATTTGGTGATTGTATTATGGATTGGGTGGAGTACTTACTTACAATTGAGATTGTTTGAGCTGAGATTGTAATAATATAATCATTTCATATTTTTCTATAGCATTATCCACCTTCTTGGGAGTGATTATAGACTTGAAATTGGCATTGGGAGCTTTATCTATACTTTGGATTTCAAATGAACTATGAGATAACAAAGACATATGAAATTTTAGGGACAATTTCCCAACTAGTATTAGACTATTCATATCTTCAATAGCTATCTCATATGCATCAAGTAGAGTAAATCCTCCCATTGATTATAACATTACTACCACATTAGTGGCAATGGGTTTGAGATAAGTGGGGAACACAAAGCTTGGAGGGGGCCTCATGACAGGTAGAAATGTATACCATATTCTTTGAAATCTTTCATTAAAATCTCCCATGGATTCATTAGGACCTCTCCTTATCACATTTAATTGATGGATTAGTGAAAAGTTATCACTTTTAATGTCAAACCTATTCAGTAACATCTCTCCAAATCTATCCTAATTAGTGATGTAACCACCTACCAATATCCTATACCAATCAAGTGCTTTACCATTTAGAGACATAGCAAGTAGTCTAATGGCTATGTTGACTTGAGTAATATTATATAAATTTAAAAAAATTGAGTTGTCCCTCATGTGTTTAGATGGGGTAATAGGACCTTCTCCATTGAATTTAGGGAGACTTTTGGTAGCATTAGGAGGAATAAGGTCATATATAGGAAGATTAATTGGATTTTTAGTGTTAAAGGTTGGGAAAGGATGTAACCTAGCTATCTCTTCTTCTTCTTGCTGACCATAAAATAAAATGTGGAAGAACTTGATCTACAACTAGGGATTCTCACCTTTTAGATTTACCAAATGTTGAATCAGAAACACTTATACAACCTTGGGCTTGTCAAGATCAACATTCACCTTGAAATGGAAGTAATTAAGACTAGCTATCCTATCAAGTGTGTGAGAATTGTTGTCAACAAATTGTGCACCATAGGATAATCTTGAAACTCTTGTAATTTAATGCAACATAGAATCATCTCTCAAGTTGTGGGTAGACTTGTAAGATAGATGAATCTCTAGATTATGGAGGCTAGCTCCCTAGATTCATATTTAAGTGTTTATCACCTAATATAAATCTTGTATATGGGAAAAGGGATATAATTTTTCATGAAAAGGAAAGTAAACTAAAAAGGTGATACACCAAGACATATCTAGAGACTGTCACACTCCTACTATGTAACAAATATTTTCAAGACCAATTCTAAACATTAAAGGATCCAAACATAGTGTTTCAATGTGAAGGTAGGCATACATAGGATAATCAAAAAGATAACTGATCTATGGCTGTATTTCACACCATTGAGACAATTAAATACTTGAAGATGAGCCTAGTACATTCATACACTTCATATGACCTATTAAAATTAGAACTCTTGCATAAGCATGAAGGATAAAGAAGAGTAAGGATGACACCATCACTTAGCTCCACTATACATCACTCACACACTTAGACAAAATGTTCTTAATTTAGAATAATATTTTTATTCAATGTTGAAAGACAAAATGCAATGTCATACCAGTAGGGCCTCACCATACTAGTTGTGGTGTCATTTTAACAATAGCCAACATGGCTCACATTTATAGAATTTGGAAGAAGAAATAGAGAGAAGAGAAGTTAAAGAGGCATAAGGATAAGTGTCAAAATGTGAAAATAAATTGAAATTCATGTGAATTAGGTGTAGTAAGGGTCATGAAACTTATTTTCACATCATTCTATCCCAAATTAGCTTCTTCTCTATGTGTGGCATAACAATCTTCTCAATCAATCTCTCTTATGAAACTACCTTCATGATGGGATTTCAAGAGCACTTCAAATAAGGTTAGGGTTAAGTGTTTCATTTAAATGACGTGTAATGTATATCAAGTAACTTATTTGTACTTTTATCTATCCCAGACTAAATACCTTCCTCACATGTGGCATTCAAACTCTTCACAAGCATCTTTAAGTCTTGAAACTCCTTGACAAGTGAAAAGAAGCAAGAGTTTGATCATGAGATATTTTGGATAGTTAAAATTTCATCCTAAGGACACTTTTAATTCATATTTAATCATATAAATCATTTAAATCACTTGAAATCATCAGTTCCTCTCTTAGCTGTCATAAAGCCTCTTTGTCTCACTAGGCCCAATTTGGCCAAAATAGCTAAAATTTGGATTTAGATCAATTTATGTGATATATCTTCATTTAAGGCCTATTTTAATCATATTTTATTGAAAAAAATACATCTAAACTCTCTTCAAGTCCCCATTTTGCTCATAGAGCCTTCACTGGGCTTCCTCCTCTTGTAGCCCTATTTTTATACAAATCCACTAGTGTAGGAGAATTTACGATCTTAAAAGAATAAGTGAGACCATTTTTTAATACCCATTTACATCATTGTGATATTTTCCAATTTTCATGTTGCTACACTTAAGGAAAGTGTGTTTTTTAAGATCTATTAGTCCTCCCAATTAGGCCTAATTAGGCCTCTTTAGCCTAGAAGACCAAAAATGCTTAAAAATGGCTCCCAAAAGTAGATCATCACCATCTGCCATGAAGCATGGAAATTCATTAGTCCATTCAAGGTCTACTTCGTGTCTTACCATTGAATTTTCTTCTTCTGCCAAAACCTTTGTTGGCTATTCCATATCATTAGTTCCTTCTTCAATGTGTTCAAGGAACTCATCTATGATATAATCCTCGCACAACTCTTGTGGAGTCTTAGGAATAATTAGTTGATGTGAAAGAAATAGAAGATAAGTACTAAATGATAATCATTTAGGTGCTTTGTCAACCTTTTCCACATTATTATCTTCCTTTTGAAAGTTCAAAAGAATGGAACTTTGGTTTCTACCTTCTCCATTAGTATCCCTTTGCATGAGGTTTTATTCTTCTTATGTTATGTAAGGAATAGTTCTTTCTTGTGATACAAAGGCTTGATAACCTCGTCCACCATAATACACAAACAAACTTTGAGATTATCCCTAATGATCCAAATATTCCTCTCCTTGAACTAGGTTGGTATGGATTGGAACAATAACCTTTCTGGATGGAATGGAATTAGGATTACAGCTATTAGGCTACCTATTGAAAACTTGATGAATTTGGTGATTGTATTATGGATTGGGTGGAGTACTTACTTAGAATTGAGATTGTTTGAGCTGAGATTGTAATAATATAATCATTTCATCTTTTTCTATAGCATTATACACCTTCTTGGGAGTGATTATAGACTTGAAATTGGCATTGGGAGCTTTATCTATACTTGGGATTTCAAATGAACTATGAGATAACAAAGACATGAAATTTTAGGGACAATTTCCCAACTAGTATCAGACTATTCATATCTTTAATAGCTATCTCATATGCATCAAGTAGAGTAAATACTCCCATTGATTGTAACATTACTACCACATTAGTGGCAATGGGTTTGAGCTAAGTGGGGAACACAAAGCTTGGAGGGGGCCTCATAGCAGGTAGAAATCTATGCCATATTCTTTGAAATCTTTCATTAAAATCTCCCATGGATTCATTAGGACCTCTCCTTATCACATTTAATTGATGGATTAGTGAAAAGTTATCACTTTTAATGTCAAACCTATTCAGTAACATCTCTCCAAATCTATCCTAATTAGTGATGTAACCACCTACCAATATCCTATACCAATCAAGTGCTTTACCCTTTAGAGACATGGAAAGTAGTCTAATGGCTACGTTGACTTGAGTAATATTGTATAAATTTAAAAACATTGAGTTGTCCCTCATGTGTTTAGATGGGGTAATAGGACCTTCTCCATTGAATTTAGGGAGACTTTTGGTAGCATTAGGAGGAATAAGGTCATATATAGGAAGATTAATTAGATTTTTAGTGTTAAAGGTTGGGAAAGGATGTAACCTAGCTATTTCTTCTTCTTCTTGCTGACCATAAAATAAAATGTGGAAGAACTTGATCTACAACTAGGGATTCTCACCTTTTAGATTTACCAAATGTTGAATCAGAAACACTTATACAACCTTGGGCTTGTCAAGATCAACATTCACCTTGAAATGGAAGTAATTAAGACTAGCTACCCTATCAAGTGTGTGAGAATTGTTTTCAAAAAATTGTGCACCCTAGGATACTCTTGAAACTCTTGTAATTTAATGCAACATGGAATCATCTCTCAAGTTGTGGGTAGACTTGTAAGAGAGATGAATCTCTAGATTATGGGGGCTAGCTCCCTAGGTTCATATTTAAGTGTTTATCACCTAATATAAATATTGTATATGGGAAAAGGGTTATAATTTTTCGTGAAAAGGAAACTACACTAAAAGGGTGATACACCAAGACATATCCAGAGATTGTCACACTCCTACTATGTAACAAATCTTTTCAAGACCAATTCTAAACATTAAAGGATCCTAACATAGTGTTTCAATGTGAAGGTAGGCATACATAGGATAACCAAAAAGATAACTGATCTATGGCTGGATTTCACACCATTGATACAATTAAATACTTGAAGATGAGCCTAGTACATTCATACACTTCATATGACCTATTAAAATCAGAACTCTTGCATAAGCATGAAGGATAAAGAGGAGTAAGGATGACACCATCACTTAGCTCCACTATACATCACTCACACACTTAGAAAAAATGTACTTAATTTAGAATAAGATTTTTATTCAATGTTGAAAGACAAAATTCAATGTCTTACTAGTAGGGTCTCACCATACTAGTTGTGGTGTCATTTTAACAATAGCCAACATGGCTCACATTTATAGAATTTGGAAGAAGAAATAGAGAGAAGAGAAGTTAAAGAGGCATAAGGATAAGTGTCAAAATGTGAAAATAAATTGAAATTCATGTGAATTAGGTGTAGTAAGGGTCATGAAACTTATTTTCACATCATTCTATCCCAAATTAGCTTCTTCTCTACGTGTGGCATAACAATCTTCTCAATCAATCTCTCTTATGAAACTACCTTCATGATGGGATTTCAAGAGCACTTAAAATAAGGTTAGGGTTAAGTGTTTCATTTAAATGAGGTGTATTATATATCAAGTAACTTATTTTTACTTGTATTTATCCCAGACTAAATACCTTCCTCACATGTGGCATTCAAACTCTTCACAAGCATCTTTAAGTCTTGAAACTCCTTGACAAGTGACAAGAAGCAAGAGTTTGATCATGAGATATTTTGGATAGTTAAAATTTCATCCCAAGGACACTTTTAATTCATATTTAATCATATAAATCAGTTAAATCACCTGAAATCATCAATTCCTCTCTTAGGTGTCATAAAGCCTCTTTCTCTCACTAGGCCCAATTTGGCCAAAATAGCTAAAATTTGGATTTAGATCAATTTATGTGATATATCTTCATTTAAGGCCTATTTTAATCACATTTTATTGAAAAAAATACATATATAACCATCAAACTCTCTTCAAGTCCCCATTTTGCTCATAGAGCCTTCACTGGGCTTACTCCTCTTGTAGCCCTATTTTTATACAAATCCACTAGTGTAGGAGAATTTACGATATTAAAAGAATAAGTGAGACCATTTTTTAATACCCATTTACATCATTGTGATCTTTTCCAATTTTCATGTTGCTACACTTAAGGAAAGTGTGTTTTTTTAGATCAATTAGTCCTCCCAATTAGGCCTAATTAGGCCTCTTTAGCCTAGAAGACCAAAAATGCTCAAAAATGGCTCCCAAAATTGTGAAATATCCTAGAATTTTTTGATTAAATTTAAAATGACCCATATTGTTATCCATATTAAATTTGAGCCTCTAGTTCATTGTGGAAGTATGAAAACTCCAAAATGGCCAAAAGACTAGTCTAGGTCCTTTTGCATGCTAGATAAGGAAAATGGATGTTGGGTGAGTAATGAGCTTCAAATTGAATATAAAATGACCTAAAATGTCTATAAAATTTTATAAAATAATAATACACCTCATTATTACCTCCAAACAAACCTATTTACATTGAAAGTAACTTCCAATTCACCTTTTCTTCATTTCTCCACTAGCAACAAACTTCATGGTGACTAAAACCTTTGTGATATGGGGTACCTTGTTTGCCTTCAATATTTATAGAAAGATTTTTTAGGTTTATATTAATTTGACACATATTCTCAAACCCTCATTGGATTTTTCCTTGCTTTCTGGTTTCCAACTAAGCCCATACTCCAAAGTTACAAGTTTTGGTGCAAGGGGAAAAGTGGTTTGTCTCTGAGATAGAACATGGGCATTTTACCTTATTTTGTTATGAAATAAAAATGTTTTATAGGATTTTAAACATAAAAATGGTAATATATACCAATTTTGGGTATCTAAATCCAAGATTTAGACCTCTAAAAGACACAAAACCCAAAACTGAGTTTGCATAGGCAAACTATGTTTAAGGTCTCCAAACATGGACTGTGAATGCCTTGAAATGGGGTTTCCTTTTGATTTTAATCCCTAAATAAATTCCATGAGGTAATTAATTTAATTTTATAAACCCATTTCAATAATTTTCTAATGTGATTCTTACTAGGACATTCACATACCCTATTCTCTGTTAGAATAGCCACATCCTTTGACTGTACCCTATCCTTGTTTTGACACCTTCAAGTGTTTATAGGTGATCATGGGTATTAATTAGGTCTTTAGTGATTATTTATAACCTTATTTAGGCCTTAAAAACCATTATTCATTAAAATTTCCACATCCTCAACCCAAAAGTACTTGGAACTTCATCAAAATCCATTATTTCACTCCATTATCAACACGACTATGTTTCATGGATTTTAGGTTTGCCTGTAGGTTAGTTACACTATTTAGATATTCAAAGTAATGTTAAAAAATTATATATTCTCCCCAAGGTATTTTTTATACTTTTATCAAGTCATTCACCCCATCTTTGGAACACACTAATCACCACTTAATAATTACCTTTAGCCCACTATGTATTGACTAAGATAATATAGTCAACTATGTTTTGTTTGTGTGGATCTTTCTATAATCTTGTTTCACTTCCTTGGAAGAGTCATATGGGATCATTATATTCCCATGAAGGTCAAAAAATTACTTTAATATGTTTATATTCTTCTTTAAAGTGTTGAAACACTCTCAAACACTCATTTGTAGCTCACTTTCAACCTACCCTGTTATAGGTTGGCATTTTGACATTGTACAGATAGAGGGTGATCAAAGTGAGCTACATTTGATGAGTTACCATAATCTCACCCTAATCATAGGTTGATAAAAACCCATTAACCATTGGAAACATTTGAAACATGATGAGAAAGGTCAAAATGTAACTTGAGTGGGATAAGGATTCATCCCCCTTCTTAGGCCTGAAGATGTTACTAACTGTTGATAGTGGTTTTTAGCCACATTAAGGCCTTTCAAAATCCATATTCCACTCACCCTCAGCCACTCAAAATTTTCATGGGAATTATATGTGTATATTAATACAACATGAATTCATAATTATCCTTCAAAACCACCATGATCTCATTGTATGAAAACCTCAAAAACACTTAAGAGTTCTAATTTGTCCATTTAAGGACTATGAGCCCTAAACTCAGTCTGATCATTCTTTGAAAGGAAAACCTTACCTTGGAATAGCATATAACCTTCATGACATGAATAATATGATATTTTTGGTATGTTATAACATCAAAATGAATTCCATCATGTTTTCACCATTAACACCTCCATACCAACCTCTTAAAGCTCCTATGTAAGGTGATTGTAAGTGCACTCTGCTAACAAGGTAGTGAACAAGGATAATTGAACAATTTGATTTAAAGGGGTGGTTAATATAATATCTCAAAATGAAATTAAATTAAATAACCTTGAAAAAATTAGTCTAATCATATTATATGTCTTCAATATCTCCTTCCATGTTACAAAACTCAAGTTACCCATCTATGGCTGCAATCTCGAGAAACAAGCACAATTGGGAAATATACTTCAAGTACTTTGAGAGAGAAGGAATTGTATGATAAAAAATCATTATAGAGGGTTTTATTACCACTTTAAAATATTTCTTAAAACTCACATAGCTCTATGGATCTCTAAAAATAAGAAACAGATACAAACTTATACCCCTCTTTGATGTAATTCCATAAAAAGTTGTTTGGAGTGAAAGTGATTTTTCATGAAGGAGTATCCACCAATATAATACTTATTATTATGTATGTGAATTGAAATCAGAGTAATATCCACCTATAGTATCACTCCTCCTAACTCTACCTATAGCTTCCATAGTGAGTGCTTGAACTTGCCCTTTCTTGGCTTGCCAATGGAAAAAGAAGGAAAATAAGTTATAAAATAATATTTTTATAAAATATTCTTAATAAAAACATGAAAATTACCTATTTTTATGTAAAGAGTCACTCCATCATATTTTTAATTGATGATGGACTTGAGAAGTCCGTACAAGTGCCCAAAGGGGCCTATTTTTGAGGAAAAACTATCATTTTTTTATCATAACATACTTTAAAATATAAATTAACTGATTATGACATGATTTTAAATTATCTAAATTTATATCCACCTTTATTACATATTTTTTAACTCCCACCATCCGTACAAGTCAATTGATTAGCTAGAAAAGTAGCCAAATGACCCTTTTACCACATAAAACCTAGAAAATGGCCAATTTGTGACTTGAAGACACCTTCAAAAAATTAAAATATCATTTTAGGACATTTTAAAGACAATTTTATACTTTTACTAAGTTTGAATAGGTTTGATCAATGTGTATTTTGGTTGATTGAACCAATATAAGGAGGATGGGTTTCAACAAGGACTAGGGAAAGGGTAAGTGAGACATGTAGGACAATAGATGACCCCATAGGACATATGAAACTTTATATAAATTCTTAAAATAGTAGGGTTTGACCAAAATTTAACTTGGGGTCAAATTTTGTCAATGGTGTTTAAACACACAATCACTCTAAAATGATTGTTTTATTTTTGTAGTTCTTCACCAAATATAGGGTATTAGATCAATCAATTTAGCATAGTATTATTTTTAGTTATAGATTTATATTTAATACATATTCAAAATATTTGACTCTATTCACAATTCTCTTCTTGTATCATACAAGTATGTAAATATAGTTGACCCAATTAACTCTGTTTGTAACTTCTTCAGCATACAAGTTTTTCAAACTCTATCGAACTAGTCAAATATATTAGCATAATTTTGAATCAACATTTGAACATCATAGCATAAAAATTTTCAATATAAACATATTCAATCCCATCAAGATTCATTTCTCTCTCTATCATTTTAGTTTTCTTCTTTCATTATTATTATTCTTAACTTTGTAATCTGTAAAACTGTAGCCCTACAACAAACTAGATCGACCTATTCGACATGGTTTTGTAGTATGTATTCCATTTCGAATACACATTCAAATTATGTGACTATGTGTTTATATATCTTGATTTTATATAACATTATTGACCCAATAAAATCTATTATACACTATTTTCATATAATGTCCCCTGAATCAACTCTATATGCTTTTGAATCAAGGAATTAGCCTCTATTTACTAGTAATTAATACACCTTTTCTTTTTAATTATTTACATGTTTAAAGTAAAAAACATAGATTAAATAAGTGGTTTAGAAAATTACATATTTAATCACACTATTTTTATCTTTTCCACACACTTCCAATTCACTTTACTTTCAAAAAACAATAACCATTTTTCTTATTAAGGTCTACTTACTTGTATTTCATCACCAAGGGGGAAGTTAACTTGGTTTTCTAGCCAAGTATAAACATGTGGTTGATGGTATATATTAGAAAATTAATTGACACCATTATCACTATGGGATTTTGAGGTGAGATTTAGGCCCCAATACCAAGCTTATACCATAGCCAATATAAATCCTTTCTAACCTAAACATCTTGAAACCAACTTTAGATTACTTTCTAGTTCCTTCTTACAACCAACTTCATAATCACATTAAAATTAAATTTCATTATTACTTAATAACACTTAGGATGACCAATTAGTTAAAATTTACTTTATAGTTGTTGCTTTATATTTGAACATTATATGTTTTATTTAAAAACCAATATTAGTTAGCATTGGTGCAAGGTTTGTGCTATGTGTTCTAATTAGATCAACCACATTGAACCAATTTCTTGTGTGCTTAATTTTTTTTTCTTATAAATTTTCTTGAAAAACCTTTCTCTATTTAATAACACTATTTATAATGTTGACACAATCTATTACAGGCTATTTATACTATTTACATGTAGTATATAATTAACCTATATGACTATGTTCTCTTTTTCTCTATTTTGTTCCTTGGTTTATAGAACACAATCAACCAGTTCAAATCTATTTTTTTTTAATTATTGTGTCCTTGAATCACTCTTTTATCCTCTTTTTCTCACAATGAACTTCTTGTTTGAGGATAATATAGAGTTGAATCCAACAAACATGATGAACTATACCAATCCTAATAGGTTTCCCCAAAAATATCTTATGGCTTACAATTTATATGAAAGTAATGTGCATGTTTCCACTCACACTACCAATTATGGGACTCCTCCTCATTCAAAACCAATTCATAGTCCCCTTTTATCCTTATAATATGATTTTGAATTATAGTACAAACTTGAAATTCTCATCTTCATAAACAAGTTTCCTCAACATAGAGAAAAGGACCATTCAACTATTTACAATATCATGATAGGTGGTTGAGTATAAGAACCTTTTTCACCCTCCCCTAAATTCTCTCATGGATTTGGGGGTGACACCTTAATTTCTTCTCAACCTATCCATTTTATTTTGATTCCTTCCCACACTCTGACCTCTTCTTATATGATGTCATTAACCTCTATACCAAGTATTTCAACTAACATGGTAGGTTTAACATCTAGTGGGCCTTTTCAAAGGCCCCTCCTCCTCAACCAAGCTAATAGTGCATATTTTTGATAAAAATGCCAAATATGCTATTCATGATTAATTTTATTCTAATACTAATCATTCTAATAGTGCATATTTTGCTACATATGCTAATGATTCTACTAGTATGTCCTTTTCTATCAATTCTTCTCATGCCACGCATGCCACTACTCAACCCAAGCCACTAATACCAATATTAATGTTTCACATGCTATGAAAACTAGTCAAAATACCACTCAAACCAATCAAATATTATTAAAAACTATCAATCAAATGAACACTTTTCAAACTAATAATGCTAATTAAATGATGAAAATGAAAAATCATCTCACTCACCTTCAAAATCAACCTCAACAAGTTCCATGGGGAATGAAAAATTCAAATTCCCCCCACCCCACTTATGGATTCCATGACAGCCTCATTCCTCAACCACCCCTAATCAATAAATATAATCAAACATCTCTAAACATAACCTATTATGCCTCAAATTACCAATATCAAAATAGGAGGTATCACACCTACCATCAATTATAATGGGTCTAGTGATCCTAACTTACATCTAAAAACATTTGGTAATCTCTATAAAGATTGGGTCAAATTTAATACTTTTGTTTCTACCAAGATATTAGCTAAAACACCCTCTAGAGATGATTTAGAATGGTGAAATCAATTGAAATCCCATTCTATCACTAGTTTAGAAGATCTAGTTAACTCCCTAGTATAAAAATTTTAAACTAATGACCTCATTAAGAATACAATGGTTCACTTCATCAATTGTAAGCAACTTGAAACAGAAATAACACAAGATTTTATCAAACAATGGAAGACCTTGTCTAATAAGTGTGAAAACAACATGGAAAAAAATAAAATATTTCATTTATTCACTAATGCTCTATATCCCAAGTTGAAATATTTGGTTAAGACTCTTTCTAAAATAAATTTGTAAGAATCCCTCGACCAATCAAAGATCCAAGATTTTATCATGTGCCAATTTGAACCATACCAACCTACCATGGGCACTCACATGCTTATTAAAAGTGAAAACCATCATGCTACCAATAATGGTATCACCAATTCTTATGACATTATTCATAATATTCAAGCCATTTCTCCCAACGACTTTGTGGAGCATGTTCTCCCTCAAAACAACACCCTTAATCTAACTTTTTATAAAACAAAAAACAACAATATTCACAAACTATTATATTTATATGAGCTTAAAAAAATCTACCAAGGCCTCTACCAAGAGTGTTTAACCTCACTTGTCCTATGAAATCATGGTATGATCCCAAAAAAATTATTGGTGTCATTCAAGTTGGGGCCACTCTCATGATAATTGTATACAATTACGTAATATAGCTATGGATTTTCTTCATGGCCTAAAATTTGATCATGATTCGCTCATTCATAAGAGATAACAAGCATATTACTTAACCTTTAAATTTAACAAAACATAAAAAAAAATCAAGATTTAAACCAAGTGAATGCTCAACTTGTCATATATAAGGATCATCTTCCTAATCATCAAGATATCAATGACAAACCTACTCCTACTAATAATGTTGAAAATATTATAGACCAAACTACTAAATAAAATGTGTAAATATGACTAATATGTGAATGGTAGTTGCTTTCATTGATTCTACACCAACACATGTGAACCAAACCTCCCAAACATTTTGTGTCATCCAAGACTCTTCCCCATATTGTCTAATATAGTTGGGACAAGAGGACCTTATCTCTTTCCAAGAATAACTTTCAACACCTAAATTGGATAACACTTATCACACTATCTCTACTATCCACCCAACATCTACACCCATCGACAACCTTCCCATAGTATTTATTCAACTCAATCATAATAAATACCTTAATCAACTATCCCATCATATAAAGGCAGTCAATTGATTCATCCTCAAACTAAACCAACCACATTTTATCAACATAAGTTTGAATGTACTTTTAATCCTCCTTCCCAAGATATCTTTCAACATTACACTACTCTATCTATCAATCCCCCCATGGATTATGATGAATGGGATTATATAACATAACTTTCTCATCTCCCATCCCAAATACCTTTTTAATAACCCATGCAAATTTCCCTCCATCATCACAACCTTGTGATGTAATTATTATTTGAAATGAACATTCCTTGTCCTCCGCTATCAGGACATGAAACTACCTTATTTGGGTTTGAAGATAGTATCTTAAAATAATGCAAATAAATGTCTATACATGTTGATGAAATAATAGAAACTTCTATTGCCCTTAAAGTTCCTATCACTTATATGATTATATATAAGATTATACTTCACACAGATGATCTTCCACTATTTATTAGAATTCAAATCAGTGATATATAATTCAAACATACTTTTATTGATGAGGGTTTAGGCACTTATATTGCCTCCCTCAATTTAATTGTAACTCTTGGATATTCTGAGTGTAATCTTATGTCCATATGTAGTACATGTCAATGTTATGATAAAAGTAAAATACCTCCTTTAGGTTACATGTGGCTTCATATTATTGTCCCTCCTATCATAGTTCACATCAAGGTTATGATATTTAACTTTCCCCTTTCCTATAACATCTTGATTAGTAGACCTTAGACTCATTTCATGAGGGTTACCACCTCACCTACCTACCAATGTGTCAAGTTATCTATAATGGTGTTGTCTACATGATTCAGAGACACAAACCCTTAGAATTTTTAATAATTCCAATAACATGGTGTATTTAAAATTCAAACCCTAAAACCCTTGCCCAGTATCCCATTTCAATAATCTCAACATTTTAACTATCATATCAAATCTACTTGAGGTTATCATGGACACTGTAAACTCATTGGGAAAATACCACCTAACCTCTTAGATTCTAATGATGATGATTCATATGATATCAACATCAAGATTGAAACTTTGGATCTCTCCTCTCATTTCATCACCTAATTTCCATCATCCTTGAATCCATGTTCCCATCAATCCCCTATTGAGGACATACCTATAGTCTTAATGAAGACTCAAAATTCTATTCATCATACCACTTCTAAAAAAAATATCTTACCTACTCACACTATTAACCTTCATACACCCAATTATGATGATGGTTATACTTTAGACAATCCATTTCTATACTAACTTGTCCAAGCTAGAGATGTTGATATTCTTTGGTATTTTACTTATTTTTTTTAGTATTTCTATTCATCTTATCATATTCCTTCTTGAATAGTGCCTAATTATAGTATTCTTCCTCTTTTTTCAAGGTAGATATGGAGTGACTGCATGGTACACCTTTAGTTTCAATAAAGCCTCTTAGGAGCATGATTAAGGATAATGTTATGGATAGTACTTATAATTTTGATAGATACTAGGATACTTATAGTTTTATTCCCCTAGAGACATTGGCTACCCCTCTTAAGACTTCTATATATCTTGCTTGACCCTCAACTAAGCCTAGTCTAGTTGTAACTCCCACTCTACCTTTATCTAAGCCTAATCTTATATCTGATTTCATTCTTACTTTAGATGATCCCATCCTAGTATCTACACCAACCTTACTTTACCATAGCTTGATCCTTTACCATCAAAATTGGTCAATCAACCTTACTATGATATTCATAAAGTTTTTAATCATTGGACTAGATACTACCAGTTATATCATCCTTCCCAATCTTTTACTTCTACCTCTTCCATTACTATACCCAAAAGTCTACTAACAAGTGTACATGTTGCTTCCATGGCATAGATAATAACTCTTCTACCCATTTTTTTAATATTTTGAAATATATTGACACATTTCTTCCTACCTTCCTCATCCCAAAGGAAAGACCATATCTCCTCCCAAGTTATTACTTGAGTATATTCCAAAATATGAAGATGCATATTATCTTTTGCACCAATGTGGTAACCATCAAACTAATAATTTCCACATTCTTCAACAACATATTCATGATCACCTTATGACCATTCTTCTACCCATTATTCATTCTCCCATAAGTCACCTACACAAGAAGGATCCTTCTTCGTCACCTATGGTTCCTTCTTTACCTACGTCTTCTTCCTCACCCATGGTTCCTTCTCCACCACTAGTACCACCTTCATGTGTCACATATATCATTCCTCTTTATACATAAATTATCATGCTTGGGTATTCTATTCATGATATCCATCTTGAGCATGATCCTTCAGCAATGCCTACATTTTCTATTGAGGAAATTTGATGAAAGGTTCTTTCACAACTTTCCATGAAGATAGATGAACCTATGGATTCCATTAGGATCCAGCTTCATAATATATTTCAGATGTTATGGATAATATTTGTGGATAGATTTATTAGTATTTATGAACACAACATGGTGTTATTTCACTTTATTATTCATTATAATTTTGGATTGGACTTGTGATCCAATTTTATAGATACCTTATATCATTTGACTATGTGTCAAAATTGGTTTCACTTATCTATTTCAAAAGGATATTTATATTATTAATTGTGTTGTATATGGTTTCATTTTTTTCATCTTCTCTTATGGCTTATTTTAATTCTTTCTATGATTGCACACTTATATTTATGAGTTCATTTCTTTTCATAGATGTCTTTATATTTTCTATCTTATCTCAACAACATAGATAATTATTATTGTTATTTTTTTATATAAATCTCGTTCCCCTTAGTAATTCTTCTTTACGATGTGATCAGTTAGAGAATAAGAGATTTCATCGTAATCATATTTATTGATCCACTTTGGATATCCATTTATTCCCTTATCTCATTTTTCATACTAATTATATACATGATTGAAAATTGAGATAAATATAGGTTCATAGGTAAGCCTAACTATTTAGTCATTCATATCTTTAGATACTTAAATCCCTTTAACCAAAGTCTGAAACTCATTTGTGTGAATTACTTATATCACTCATGTTGGTATTTCTAGATCCATATAGAGGAGGAATCATAAAATCCATAAAATATATAATCCAAGTCATTTAAAAAAAAGGAAATGATACAAAAGGTATCATATAAATCTCAAATTCAAATCACACTAGAAGATGTGATTCATAACACATCAATTTTTTCTATTCAAAGTTCAAACTCTATTATTAGCCTAATTATATATTCAATTTCCATTAGGGTCTAGTAGTCTAATAGATTGGAAAAGGAGAATAAAAAACTATTTTAATACTACCTAATTTCTCACACAAGTACCCAATCTTCACATTATCTTGATACATTTTTAAGAGGTCCTAAGGAATGGGAAACATGTTATGGGAAGGTAGGTCCATTTTATATTTCTTATTCATATAACCAACATGAGTTTATATTAGTATCTCACTTATTTTCCTATACAACTTTGTGTTTATTGTGAGTGGGAATTCTTTGTATTTTGATTGTAACTATCCACTTAGTGTCTTTACTATTTACTTAGTGTGCCTCATATTTCCTAATGTTTTATTATAGATGTCTACATCATGGTTTCTACATTCCCTCTTTTATTTACAGTATTCTTAATATTTCCCCTTGAGAACTATTGTTTTTTTAATTGATCATTCCCCCTAGGGTTTCCATTTGTAATTTTCATTGTAAGATCATGGATAGGACTAGGGATTCCCCACAAATTACCACATTATAAACATCCTTTTAACAAAAATAATTTCCACAATTATTTCTACCTCATTGGTGCTCCCTTTGTGAGTTGTAGTGTAAGACCATAGATAGGACTAGACCCTCCTCATAAAATATTATAATACCCAAGTCATAATGAAATTACATGTGTCAAATTTGAGATAAGTATGTTTGATTATGAGATACACATCATTAACATGCTCCCTAGCTTGATTTAGTATGTTTTATACTTTGTTAATCTTTCACTTTTATCTTCTAATTTTCAAATTGCATGTATGCTTACAACCATTTTATTAATTTTTTTCATATTTCCAATCCTGAACTAGTGTGATCAATTTAATTCCATTTTTACATTCTTTATTTATTTTTAATACATCTCAATGTGATTTAGTATGATTTATTGACTTAATTGTTTTGTTTTTACAACATTGGTATTTCATAAGCCTTCTATTTTATTACAATTTGTCATACTTGCTAACATGATATAATGTGACTTTATTTTGTTTTAACTTCGTGGTAATATTTTACATGATTTTAAAACAATCATTACCCTCTTTACCATCTTTGGTATATTATATATAATCATATTCTATTATTACACATTTTCTATTAAGATATAGTGTGTACTACATTTGTTTCTGATTACTTATACTTTTCCAAGTCATTTTTGACTTTTTATTTTTAACCATGCATGCATATCACATAACTCTATAAAATAAAAACACTCAACATATATTCTGCAAAGAATATACACAAAAAATAAAACTTGTACTATAAAGAAATATATCCACGTATCAACATTCACATCCAAGTAAAACTCATGAGATTAGTACAAAAGGTAAACATAAAAATACATACATACATATATACATATGTGTGTATATATATATATGTGTGTGTGTGTGTGTGTGTATGTATATATATATATATATATATATATATATATGTATATATATACATATATATACATATTGTATGTATGTATGTATATATATATATGTATATATATACATATACATACATACATACATAGATACATATATATATATATATATATATATGTATGTATGTATATATGTATGTATATACATAAATACATATATATATATATATACATATATATATGTATACATATGTATATATATGTATACATATTCATATTCATATTATATATAATCATATTCTGTTATTACATATTTTCTATCATGATATAGTGTGTACTACATTTGTTTTTTATGACTTATACTTTTCCAAGTTATTTTTGACTTTTTATTTTTAACCATGCATGCATATCATATAATTATATAAAATAAAAACACTCAACATATATTCTCCATAGAATATACACAAAAAACAAAACTTGTGCTATAAAGAAATATATCCATGTATCAACATCCACATCCAAGTAAAACTCGTGAGATTAGTACAAAAGGTAAACATAAACATACATACATAAATGCATACATACATACATACATATATATGTATATGTATATGTATATATATCTGTGTGTGTGTGTATACATATACATCTATACATATATATATGTGTGTGTGTGTGTGTGTGTGTATGTATATGTATATATAGATATGTATATATGTATATGTATATGTATATGTATATTTATATGTATGTATATATATATATATATATATATATATATGTATATGTATGTGTATATATATGTGTGTATATATATATGATGTGTTTATACAAAATACAAAATGCAATATCTCCAACTCTAAGGTTGGCCTCTATCATGTCTATCCTATGGAATAGCCACACTACGCATAGATGTTTGTGACTGTCCCCTTTGAATAATACATTTTAATGACATAGTCTAGGATCTCAAGCCAACAACCTATCCCTATAGATTGTCTACCTAGGCCTGCACTTGTTCAAGATGGATGGTGGCCTCCATGTGTGTTGCTCTCCCCTAAGAAAGCACCTACTAGGCTTGTACCTCTCCCTCTTTAACCCATATTGATGTTTATAATCCATCACTACATTCTTAAATTTAACTCATGGACTCTCCCACTAGTCTAAAATAACCTGACTAGGTTGGGGAAGACAAAACCATAAGATCATATAATGTGGTGGGGTTCTATGGTACCATCACCATGTCCAAAATGTCATGGTTTTTAACCATAATTAGGGATCCCTATTTGATCTCCTCCATCACAATATTTTCAAAACCAATACTAAATAGACTTTAGATCACGTGCGCGCGCGCATGCGCGCACGCGCGCGCGCACACACACACACACACACACACACACACACACACATCAAAATCATCTATCTACCATAATCATAATGCAATTAGTATCATATATCAAAAACTTAAATCAAAAGCACAATATTTATCACTAGTGTTGGTGTCACGAATCATCATCTCTCCATTTGATCACTCACTAAACACCTCCTATATAGGATGCCTATGCACCAATTTAAACCAAATAGTCACCACTTGATCATGCCATGATTCTCTCCTTAGGGGTGCATCTATGGACCAATTATGTCCTATAATAGCTATTGGGTCACCTTATGTTATAGTTTTCACTAGCATCTCCTCATATTGATGGTGCCTTTGTATCTAATATGGATGTGATGGGAAATTTTACCTCTAATTTGGTGCTTACTATGTGCCTACATCCACATCTATTACATATCCCCTACTATCTCTACTGCCACCTATTATCATGCTTGACCAATCCATGCCTTAGCACATTGAGGCCTAATCACTAGTATCTCCATATGCACCCTTCATCTCCCCTCCTTATCTAATATATAACATGACATGCATAATAAATAGGCACTACTTTAGGGGTCATTATATGGGAGAGTAAAAGCTATCCTAGTAAGCATTTTATTAAATATAACTCTACCCATGATGTGTAGTGGCCCATGATCGACACTCATTACAACCCTATCACTAACTAGGCCACAGAGTCTCTATGTGTGTATAGGGATGACACATGATCTCTCCTCATTTGATGGTATAAAATAAAATAACATGAAACATGATTTTTGTACATGGTCTTATCTCTACCTTAATACCTAAGGAAACCTATCATCAACCATATGGGGAAATCCAACTAGCTGATATATAAGAAATCTCTCATATATCCATGTGCTAAACAAAACCACAAGCCCTATAGTCTTTTTCCTTATCAACAACATTCTATATATATCATGCATGACATAAACCTAGATGATAGCCCTAAAATCATAGAGTACTCTCTAATCTAATATATATTGGCATAAGGCTATTTCATATAGTGTTACCTTACCATCTAAATTATGATACAACACTCATGTTGTCACAAGTCCTATCACTACCTTCTAGATGTCAAAAATGTCTAAAATGTAAACATAAATAATCTCACCCTCAACCTAGGATAAATTATATCTGAGCATGTATCCTACTAGGATAATTTTTAACTATCATCTAAATCCTTTGGTGTATTAGTGATTATTGACATCTTGCCTATTAAAAGTCTAATTAATGCATGGATATCTTAGAAAGTGGTACCCACCTCAATGTTGTCCCCATTCACCTCCCATCATAAAGTGTTTGTCAACTATTCCCATGCTCCTTGAAACATGACAAAGATATTAAAACTCAATGGGATCAATCTCATCTCTATGATGCCACCAAAAACTAGGGTGACCAATTGAGCTCTATCCACATCACTCAAATGATCCAATAAATATGGTAGCCATGTTGCATCTATCAAGAACCAATATATATAGTGTATCTAAAAAATATCAAACAATAAAGGTTGTATCAGATCTCCAAAAGTCATAAATAATCAAAATATATTCTTTAAAATTTACATATTAAATGCATTAGGTGGTTTGATTTAGTTTCCCATATTTTTTTATTTTCCTTCACAATCAGCCCATTTGATACTAAATCAACCCTATACCCATTTGATACTAAATTATCCTATTTTGTACTAAATTGACCCTTTTTTAGATCTAGCATACTATATCATCCATGTGGTACATATTTGGCCCTCTTTTACCAATTAAATTGGCCCTTTGGTATGTATTCAAACTTATTTTCCTTAAAAAGTATGATGGACTACTACTATGCAGTTGATGACCCTTAAAATAAAATGTCATCCCACTACTACATAGTCATCCCATATCTTCTACTCTCCTTACTAACTAAGTCGACTAGGTCGACTCTGTTATTTCATAGTGATGAATTTTTTAATATTTACCATTATCAACTACTTGTCTAAATTCATCCTACCTAGTACCCCATTCTACACCTAGCCTACCTAAAGTTTTCATATGGTTATTTTTAGTGTCTATATTTAGCCTACAAATCACTTTTATATATCTATCTCACTTTCAAATTAAATTAATTAATTTTTTTTGAAATTCACAATTGCTTACCTATATTGCACTCATTGCTACTACTAGGCATCCTCCCCATAGATTGTCATCTCATCACCATGATGGCTCTCTAGTCTCAGATTGAGTCTCTTATAGCTTTATTTTCTTATAATAGTAAAAAAACAAATGAATTATTTCTCACCTTATTTGTATTTACTATTCAAAATTATTTACATGTCAAATATTTACCACTAGATTCAATTTTTCAATCATATATTTGTTTATACTATCTCTTTTTTTTAACTATAAGATGTTTTGGAATCATGAAATCATAGAGACTAATTTCACCTATTACATGTACATTTTTTAAAAAAATTGATTTTTTACTTTGTTCACTAACTTTTATAAGTTCGTCCAATGTTACCTACATTAGACACCTTCACATTTATTTCAGTTTGTTCCTTATCTAAAAGACTAAGGTAAGTAAAGGTATGAATTTTTGAACTTTATCCTTTCATTTAACTTACTTGATTCTTATTGGAATTTATTCAGCTTCAATGTTGGGTGTTGCTATGTTATTTTTCCGAAGCACCATCCCCTATTACACCTATGTGACATGTGATGAGCTTCAAGTGGGGAATATGTATACACATAATATTTTTTAAATTTATCAATTACTAATAGTTTCTCTCTTGTAGTAACCCATCGATTCTTAATCTCTCTAAGTATGTGCATGCCTTAAATCATGTACCAAGAAAGGGGTGGGTAGACCATTAGTGCTTCACAGAATTATTGGCCCCTATACCACCATTTTATATCTACACAATCATTTCCTAAAAATTTTCTTCTCTTTTTCACACTCCTCCAAGATTTTACCTCCTTTATTATCCCTTTCCTAAGCCTAAAACCCTTTTTGACAATATACATTACACTTTCAGCCTCATTAGCCTTATACTCAAATTGATAAAACATATTTAGGGTCTAGGTCATCCCCTAGTAGACCTAAACCAAGACCTAATTTGTTTTATCAATATTGATATTGATTTTATTGGGATGAAATTGTTGGATTAAATTTTAGAAACGTTTAGGGCTAGATTTAGCTATATATACACATTCATTTCATCATTTATTAGAGAAGAAAAGAATAAGGATATTATATTTTGCATTTACTTATCCACCATTCTACTTGAGGAGAATAGCTTAGTGTTTCAATAATTTATTTGGATATATGAATCTTGTCTTGTGAATAAGTATTTTGGATGCATATAAAAGTTATGTAGCCTAGGGCTGACTTATCCTTGTTAACCTTACATACCATAGCAACCTTTTCTGAATCACCTTGGTTAAGGGAGAGATTGAGGGTCAGTGGGTTTATTTTTAAAGGTAGGTATTCCTAAATTTATTCCTCATTTTCAAGAGTAGATATATTTACATTTGTACTTATCTCCCATGAATTGGGATTTTCTATACATTCACATTAGTATATATCTTATATGTATGTTTACTTTTTATGTTTATTACCCCCACTTTGTGCCACAAGATTTGGTGAGTACTAGGTTAAATTTTACTTGTCATATATTTTTGAATATGAAAACATAAGACCTAGCTAGGTTTATTTCATGGTTTTTCTTGATTAGAGGATTTTTAACACTCTATAGTGATGTTATTATGGTAAGATATCCCTTGGTTAGGTCTAGTAGATCCATCTTGGTCATGACGCTAAATATATAATGTATCAACAATCAGAAGTGTAATTAGTATTTATTTTCTTTGAGCTAGGATTGATTAATAAATTAGTTGGATTTTCCTTTATATACAAGTATAATCAATAATCTCAAATTAACACTTCATGTATGCCCAAATATGACCATTCAACAAGATGTGGTGGTGGTGGATCTTCCTCCATACTTTACTATGTGCTTATCATGTGAATTCACTTAAAATATAGTTGGGTATATTTTATCTAATTATACATACATCATGTTTAAAATAAGTTATATAATAAAAGTTACAATTCATTAAAATCTTATTACTCATTTTTATCTAGAACCATACATGCCTAGTATTGTTAATACTAATTGTTTCATCTTAGATAAAGTAGATAAAACAAGTGAAGTTGAATAAAATTCATCACTTTATGGCATTACTATTTTTTTCTTGGTGAATGGGATACTAATATTCATGAACATGATCCCTAGAAGATGATAGAGGAAGAAAGAGTTGGAGATTATTATTTACATGAGGATGATGCATAAATTCCATCTCTATACAAAGAATGTGAGCTAAATTATCATTTATGGAAACTCTATTTTTATGGATCATAGAATAAACATGGTAAAGGGGATAGTATTATGCTCATTTCACCCTCTAAAAAAAGGTACTATGTTGTTATATAATGTTAATTTGGATTCTATAATAATGTGATAAATTATGAGGCCTTAGTTCATGGTTTGTAATGGGCTAGAAAGATGGGATCTAACCTCTTACAGACTTTTGAAAATATTTAGATTGTGGTACATCAAATAATAGATCTAAATGTGTGTAATAATACATTACTAAAATAATACAAACATATGGTATGGGATATTCTATAATACTTTATTACATTTGACATACAAATGGTGCCTTGAGAGAACGATAAACATGTAGATAGTTTGGCTACAATAGGAGCCTAATTTGATATTTCAGTTGATATAAAGAATCATAAAAATCATCCATACATAAAGATTGTTTTAAGACCCTCTATTTTTGATAATAATGTGCATCAGAAAGTCTTTGAGGATGATGATCAAGTTATTCATTTCCTATAAGAAGAGGTTAAATTCTCTTCTAGAAATTAGTCAAAAATTTTATAGAAGTATAGTGATCAAATAGTTTAGCTCAAATCTAAAAATTTACCCAAGGGTCTTGTCACACTTGAGAAAAATTTTAGTAGGGATGATTAGATAAGAATGGAGAAAGCTTATTTGTCCACCAAAGAAGAATATTATGCAAGCATTGACATAATCAATGGGAAAGCTCTCAATCTTGGTAAAGTATACTCTCAAGCTCAAAAATAATATTTTGTTGATTAATGTAGAGAGTTTTCTAGTGTATTTGCATGGGAATAAAATAATTTAAAAGGTTTTGATCATTTATTATCTCAACATACTATTAAAATATAAGAATATTCAAAACTAGTGGGGCAAAGACAAAGACCAATCAACCCAAAGCTGAAACCTTTGATGAAAACAAAGCTTCACAAGTTGATTGAATCAACTATCATCTTTACCATCAAGCATTCCACTTTTGTGGATAACCTTGTTCCCATGAGGAATAATAATGGGGAAATCAGATTTTGTGTGGACTTTAATGAAATTAACAAGGCCTCACTCAAGGACCATTATCCTTTTCCATCAATGGAACAAATTCCATAGTTAGTGGCAAGTTCAGAAAAGTTATCATTTCTAGATGGATATAATGGGTATAACCCAATACTTGTGAAGGAAGAGGATTAGCTTAAAATATCATTAACCACCAAATGGTGTACCTTTGCATACAAAAAAATGTCATTTAGGTTGTCCAATACAAGAGAAACATTACAAAAAGCCACGGATATGGCATTTTAAGGTTTGATCAATATGTTTGTTTATGTGTATGTGGATGATGTTATAGTTTTTCAAAGAAGACAAGTGATCACATGCTTCATCTTAGAGATGTATTTGAGAGATGTAGGTAATTTAAGGTCTCTCTCAACCCAAAAAAATGTATTTTTTTAGTGTATGAAGCTAAACTCCTTGGTCATGTTATTTTTAAGCATGGTTTTAGTATCGATCTAGAAATAATAGTCTTTATTATTGCATTATATTTACCTAAACATAAAAAGCATTGCAAAGTTTCCTTGGAAATATTACCTTTATAAGAAGGTATATATATGATTTTGTAATTTTTTCAAGGCCTTTTACACCTATGCTCAAGAAAAATTAAAATTTTACTTGGACCAACGAAGGCATGAATGTTTTTGAATAAATCAAGCAATTCATTGCTAGTGCTCCCGCTCTCATCAATCCTAATTTTTCAAAGGATTTTTTGTTGTATGCATATGCTAATGTTGATTCAATTTTAGGAATATTAACACAACAAAATCAACAAGGTTTGGATCATCCAATATCATTTTTATTCAAGGCTTGAAATAGTATGAAACAAGGTTCACATTTGATGAGAAGCATGTAATTTCCATAATCATATGTCTCAAAACATTTAGGCACCTACTATATAACAATAATATATATGTGATGGTTGCCTATATTAACATCAAAGAGTTCTTATTAAATAAGGACATAAGTGAAAAGAGATTAGGATGGATAACAAGGTTCATGGAATATGACTTGGAAATAAAGGTAAACAAGTGGATTAGAGGCAAAGGGTTGTGTGAGCATTTGGCTCAATACTTGTAGGAAAGCAAAGAGGAAGTTTTGGTCTTTAATGATGAATATATTATAGTTAATCATATACTTTCAATAATCTATTTTTAATATATGGTAAGGTACCTTAAAAGTGGAATTTATCTTCAAATTTTAAGTGGTTAAAGGAGAAGGTACTTTAGGTTTAAATATATTCCCTTTTTTCTTGTTGATTGTGTGTTATTCAAAAAAGATGTTAATGAGATATTATTGAGATGCATAAAGCCAAGTCAAGTTGAAAGATTAATTGAAGAATTTCATGATGGACAAGGTGGAGGAAAATTTATAGTAAGTATAATATCACTCAAAATAATTAGGGGTGGATATCATTAGACAAACATTTTAAGAGATTGTCATGTTTGGATAAGAAAGTGTAAGAAGTGTGCATTGTTTGTAGGAAAGGAAAAGCTTGTTTTTGTACCTCTTCATCCTATTTTAGTAGATCATTCCTTTTTATAATGGGTTTTGGAATTTGTTTGTCTCATAAATCTGCCTTCTATCTTGGGTCACAAGTGGATTCTTAAAATCACATATTACTTTACTAGATGGATAAAAGCAGTGGCTTTGAAGGAAACAAATGAATTTAGTGCCTCAAACTTATATGAAGGTTTACTCACAAGGTTTGGTGTTCCTTCTAATATAATTTTAGACAATTATATGGAATTTTTAGGGGTTAAAATAATTCAATAGGATATCTAAAATGGTGTGTATTTCAAAACTTTTTCCAAATATTATTCACAAGGAAATGGCCTTGTTGAGTATACTAATTAAAAATTCTTGTTGAAGATCATTAAGAGAACCCTTAAATAAAATAAATTTATATGAAATTTGATGTTAAAGTCAAATTTATGTGTTGATATGATCACCTTAAATAGTTCCTTTACCAATTTACCTTACAATATAGTGTATGGAGAGAATCTAGATTGCCAATCTCACTTGAGATCCCTACTTTGGAGTTAATACATTAGTTGGAATTATTGAAGAGTGAGTTAAATGGAATCATAAATAAATCCATGTTAACTATGGATATAAATCAAACACAAGTAAATAAAACATTTGATAGAAGATCATATTCAAGGAGCTTCAAGTAAGGTGACTTGGTTATCAAATGGGATTAGGATAGGGCCAAACCAGGAAGACACATAACTTTTGACTCACTTTGGAGTGGTCCTTACATGATCTCAAGGTATAAGCCTCAAAATGACTTAAAAATAACCAAGATGGATGGAAAATATCTCAAAATACTAGTCAATGGGATTCATTTAAGCATTGTTTCTAAAAATAGGTTCTTATTTGTACATAGTAGTATTAGTTTTCACTTTCCTCTAAGTATTATCTTACACATTTTTTTAGTTCGTGGTTGTATTAGTTTTCATTTACCTAAGTGAGTATGAACAAGTATTGTTATTAATTGAGAAGGAATTTTAAGCTTTATATTTTTTTATTTTTCATAAATCCATATCTCAATCAATAAGGCTACTAGTCTTGAGTGTTTAACATGGAAACATCCTAGCAAGGTCACCAAGAATGTTGACAAATTTTTTCACCATTGGTGATGGTTGATTATGTGTAGGTTTTAGGAAGAAATAATTAATAAATTTAAGACTAAATAATTTATCCACAACATGATATATCCTTAATCAAGTCAATACCATGCTCATGAATAACTCATGGGTCCAAATGTTGACAAAAGTTTCTTCTATTCCTCAAACAAGCTAGTTACAAGTAAGGGAAGTATTGAAATGCTTGGTTCATGAAAGATAAGAAGATTTGGTTCAAATTTTATGATGGGAAGAAAGGTTACCATATTAACTTAGTATTCTATACATTAGTTTTAGGTTACAATGTCTTAACTTTATGAACAATCATTAAGAAGGAAAAGTGCTCTAAAACCCTAATAGCTTGATTTTATGAGATGTGATTGCATTTTTGAGTTATTTGTTAAGAATAAAAATTTATGAGAGATATTATGGGGAATAAATAACCTTTATACGTATTTATAAGTCAAAATTTTAATGAAAATAATAGATAAAGGTAAAGGTACACATTGCAGGGTTTGAAGTATGCAAGTAAGACAGTCAAAAAAGACATTTTTTAAAGAGGTTTAAGTTTTTTTTTGAGTGTATCCAATGGTTATAAAAATTAAAGAGGATATTAAAATTAATAATTTAAAAATAGTTAGGTATTTTTTCTTCATAAAATTCAATAAGATACAAAAATTCAGACGTATAGGCATTTAAAAATGAGAAAGTACAAGCTAGTAAGCACTAAAAAGTGCATATTTTGAGTTTTACTAAGTGAAATGTCTTGAAATATGACATGGATTTATCTTTTTTATGTAATTTAATGGTTAAAATTGGTTTAATATTCTTAATATACTTGATGAGAGATGAAATGGAAAAACATAAGTTTACACCATGAAGGAAATTAGGGTTTTTAACTAATTTGCTCATAAATGGAATTATAAATGAGTCTTTTAGATCTTTCAAAAGGAATAAAATGATTTAAGATGGTTTATAATTATAGGTATAAAAATTTATTATACAAGTATTTTAAATCAATTAATTACTCATGAAGTCTAACATATATATAAATATTATACAAGGATTAATAATAGAATTCTCACACACATTATATATATTCATTCAAAGCATTAGAAAGAACTTATATAGGAAGTGAAAACACTATATATGGGGATCCAAATATCCATAAAAAATCTCAATTAAATAACCAATAACTATATAAAACTCTATCTTATAATATTATTGCTATTCACAACAAAAATATACTACTTAAAAACATATTTACGCAATATTATTTAACTAATAATATTTACATTAATAAGTGAACATAACCTAACATTCACCCCATTTTGAACATTATTAACCCCTAGTATACACCCCCTTAATGTGAACATGGGGAAAACATCAATCCCATATCTGCACTTGAACTCATGATTCAATGATTTTCACATGATAATCATAAACCTTACTAATGGTTTTACAGATGGCTTACCAAAAACCAAAATTGGATGGTTTTCAAGTGGATTAACAAAAACCAAAAGAAATGGTTTTAAAAGTATATTACCACAAACTAAATCATGATGTGCAGTATGTCTATTATCTCTCTTCACTATCACATATTTAGAGAAGTTATAGAGGAATTTTTAGTTAAATTATTACAAATGTGAATAGGTATATATCATCTATTCTTATTCACACACAAATTAAATCAAACACATAATTAAAAATAAAATGTACCACTAAATTAGAAGTGGTCCCATTTTTAGTGGATAACAAGAGGCTCTAAAACCTTCAACATCTATTACCTCTAACCTTTAGTAGGTGAAACTACTTAATAGATAGAAAACTTAGTGATAGCCTTAACACATTTATAAATAGCATGTCTAACAAGTTCTCATGAAAAAACATGTACAACTATTTGGATTTCCTTGGATGTAATGGTTGGCTTCTTGTTGTGATGAATGAGCATGAATGCCTCTTAAGCCAATTTATCAAAGATTGTGTTAATGAAAGAATTCATTATACACATACCTTTATTATAAATATCAACATTTGGGTGTACATATTTTAGCACTTTAAATATAGATATTTTTTAGTTGTTCTCATTTTTATATGCCTTATTTTTATCTTATATTTTTCTCATTTTATCCATTATGACCTTAGACTTGAAACATGATGTCAATTTCTACTGATAATGCATCCTTTAAAGAATATGACATTTGATAAAATGACTATATATAATGACTATATACTAAAAAGGACTTTAATATTGACACTTTGACATAAAAAGACTCAATATTTTGATATATTTTTTATTTTGACTCAAGTATAACATAGAATGAATACTTTGAATTTATACGAGTTTAATTTACAAAACTAACTAACCAAAGTCTTGAATTTATAGGACTCTAAAAATAAAGCACTAAAAATAATAACTAAATAGAACTAAAATGACATATAAGGTTATAATTTTAAGATATAAACAATTATAAATAAAAGATACAACATTAAAAAATGACCACAATTTTTTTGTTTGACTGACATACCTATAAGAACACATAACATAAAATGAATATTTCATAAGACAAAATTTGCCACCAATATATGCACAACTCATTATCAAAGTTATGTGATAGCTGAAATAAGAAGTTAGAGATGCAAGTTAATATAAGATCACATACAGATCAACAATAAGATTTTATTGGAATGCCTAGTCACCAAAGGTGAGGGCTTGGAGATTGATTTTTTTAGTTAGAAAAACATGATTAACTCATGAAGTTTCATAGATCATGTTGATGACCAATTCAAAATTAGATCCATCATGAAACTCAAATCAAGGCTACATGGGTCTAAATAGCTTCACAATTGCATAAACAAAATGACATGTATTATATCTGATTTATAACCAATTAAATATATCAAATAATAAAATAGTAACAAATATTGATATCCTTTGCTATGCAAGAATAGAACATGGTGGTCAACTCAGATGCATCTAGTAGAAAAATAAAGGAGATAACTACATAGATGTTACATTCTAGTCTAAATTATGCTTTCATAATGAATGAATACCAATTGATTTCAAATGGAATATTTACTTTAGGATATACATGTGAAATACCATAACTACATATCCAAGCTATGTGCTAATACTAAATAATCCACTCAGAATAGATTAGTTTACATACATGAATATTACATAGTCATGGAGCTGAATACTATGCAAATATAGACCAGAATGGAATATGTTGTAAATTACACATGTGAGGAGCATATCAGACTAATTTTTGTCCTAAACATATGAAGCATGAGCAAGCACAATATATAGTTCAGATCTATGCACAAATCATAAAGTAAATGGCATTGAAAATATAACCCATGGCTGATCTAATACTACCCACTCTGATACCAATGATAGGTATTAAAAGATATTATATAAGTAATTTAACTCAAGCAATTAATCATGAAGTCCAACACATACACAAAGAGTAGATAAGGAATAATAATATAATTACACACACATTATATATATTAATTCAAAGCATTACAAGGAAATTATATAGGAAGTAAAAACACTATATGTCAGGATCCCAAGATCCCTAAAAAATCTCACTTAAACAACCAACTAGCTATATAAAACTCCCCCATAGAATATTGTTGTTATTCACAATAATAATATACCACACAAAAACATATTTAAGTAATATTATTCAACTAGCAATATTTATGTTAATAATGTGAAAACATAATAACATATAATTCATTTTCATGTTTGAATGCATGATTATATAATGAAAACCAATGAAAAATAGGATTAGATCATTGAAAACATCTCCATACAACCCTGTAGGTAGCAAGTAGGCACTATTTTATGAATTTTTATTTGAGAGTTTGATGAAGATTTTTATATATTTTTAAACTTTTTCAGGTATAAACCATTGATAAATGTACAATGAAAATAGGAATATTTTTTTATGAGGGCTATAACTCATTTTAGACTCCCAAATCCAAATAATGGTTCTTTGAGGCCTAGAGAGCACAAAAGAGCATTTTTTGAAGTTCTATGTGGATTTTGAAGCTAAAATTTTGTTTGAAGGTCTATGAAACCATTATTATGTTGTTAAAATAATATTTAGACTCATTATATATTCATAAAATGTAAATTAATCAAGTTTTAGTTTCTTAATGTGCATTCAATATGCTTGTAAAAATGGGGAAGATGAACATATCCAAGAAGGACCAGTATGGAGATCTATGATTATTATTAATAAAATATAATTCAAAAAAGGATATTTAATGAATATGAAGATAAAATAAATAGTAAATATTTCTCACTTATATGCCATCTTGGAGGAATAATACAATCCACAAGTTCAATCAATGCATTGAAATCCTCAACAACCTTACCAAGTCAAACATGTTCTCTTTGCCATTTGGAGATAAAAAAGAGGTTAAATGTTTGTGTTAAAAAAGGACTAAAAGTTTTAATGAGTCTCAAATAGCATTATATAATACCTTTTCTCTCCTTCTACTCCACCTTGGAGTGAATTATGGAAAAATTCAAAGCAAACAAGAAGAAGCCTCCAATCTACCCTAGAAAGGTGGAGAAACAACATGCAAGAATAGAGAATTTTAGTTGAAGAATTGATCAAGCCCTTAGGTCATATTTTCATGGATAATACTTATTAAATAACATAAATATGTAAGCATCTCCATTATACACCACCTTAGAGTAATTTGAATAAGATAAGGGAAAAAAGCATGCATGCAAGAATATAGGTGCATAGTTGGGTCAAACTCAAAGATATGAGTAAGATAGATGAAGCCACTCATTATAAAGATGGAGAGTTTAGATTATATTAAATGTGATGTTTAAAAGGAGTTAATTTAATATTATTAGGACCTATTCATGCATTAAAGACCATCAAAACATGTAAAGAGACCAAATCCCTTAAAAATAGGTCATGAGTGAGGAACTAGGACTTATTCAAAAAAAATTAAAAAACTTCTCTCTCTCTCTCTCTCTCTCTCTCTCTCTCTCTCTCTCTCTCTCTCTCACACACACACACACACACACACACACACACACACACACACACACACACACACACACACACAATCCACGGTTCAAGAAGATAAGATTAAAATATAGATATACTATGTAAGATTATAGAGTTTTATATTTGAGTTGAAGTAGGAGTGAAGGATGAATAAGCATGATGACTCATCTATAGTTTGGGTTTGCCTTGTATCCTCTCTCCTTCCTTTTCTATATGTATGTTTATTTTTTTAGAGAATAGTATGATATTATGCTTTTGAATATACATAAAATCTTCTAAAATTAGTACTACATCACCTTTGAAGTAATAAGAAGCTGATTTTATCTCTATTTTTAGGTTGTTCATGAAGTGTGTGCCTCATGTTCATTTATGTAAGTTAGTGAATGATTGATTTTACTATGTTTATGTCTAAATTTTCCAATTTTATGCATAAAATGAGAATTTTTTAAAGTCATAACAAGTTTATAAGTCTAATTTTCTACCTAATTTGGAAGTGAATTTAACCTATGTTCATTCCTTCCATGCTAGTGTGAATGTCTCTCAAGACCTTTGTATGAAATATTGATGCACGAGTCATTGTATGAAGATAAAGTGTATGTATGTAAGTTATTTAACTTCCAAAGTGTGACAATTATAGGAATAATTGAATTTAACATCAGAATATCACCCTAAATTTTTAGTTTTCAAGTTCAATTTTAGCTTGAGTATTGTTCCTTTTTACCCTTTTCCTAGTCAAGAAATCACTATATTAGAGATTTTAGAGATAATTGAGTGTACTATAGGGAACCAACCATTCATATGGATAATATCTCCAATATATTCCACCCACACCTTGGAGAGTTTACATTGTATCAATAAGAGTGAAAAGAAGCACACATTCTTACAAGGATACACTTTTGAGTGATAATAATTACCAACAATGTTTATGTCTCATAGATTAGATGGATTACAATGATTGTTTACATGGGGAGATCCCTAGATTAATGACTTACCAAGTGAAAAAGTTTATTTAACCCCATTAAAAACTCCAATTTTAATTCCAACCCTTGGTCTTCCCTAGGTCATAATGTTCTAAGCATCTGATGTCAAATTGTCCATACAAGTTAGTAACATATATCAAATATCATTACCTTATTTTTAAGAGTGAAGTGGTTATCACTAGATTCCTATTGAATCATCTATATAAGTAATAATTAAACATGTGATGCTTTCCATATAATGATTTGATTTAGGAAGGGTCAGCTCAACTAAGGCTTAGGTTGATAACAACCAATATTGTGGAAATTACAAATTTCCCACAAATAGTGATTTTAATGAAATGCATGGATTTTTCAGCATCTCTATATTGAAAAAAATAACACTATCATTTTTAATTCTGAGATAAAATTTATTTTCATGTTCTTAATCATTAGATACCTTGAAAAATAGTATTTCAACACCATTAATGCACTACGCCTATTACCAAAATAGGCAAACACTGCTTGATTTGCTAAACCATTCCATTCTAGGAGATTGTATAACTCCAATGGTGTTGTATGTAGATCCACAAGAGAATTTTACATGCTATGAACATGGTGATAACCATTATTCTAAGGACTAACCCATGTTATAACTTAGATAATTATCTAATTAATGAGTATATATAACTATATATAAGTAGGGATTTGATTTCCAAGCTACCTCAATTAAAGATAGAGGCCCTAAAATTGGTATCTCTAGATTTATTATAAAGAGATTAAGTGCAATATGCAATTTTATCTCCTCCAATGTTACAAGATATTGGAATATATTGTAGAATAAAGCATTGTCTTTTTAGCTCACGAAACTAAATGATTTTATAAAAAATAATATCATATCGCTATTCAAATAAAATAGTTTATTAGTTACATATTAGAAAAAATTCTTATCATAAAGATTCCTTAGAAATAAAATTTGGAAAAAAACCAATGGTAAGTATAACATGGTTCCTTTATAAGATATCCAATGCTTATCTTACTTTAAAAGAGTATAAGATTACTATTTTATCCTAAAAACATATACAGGACAAGCTTTGATACCAAATTAAATTACCCCAAAAAAATGAGTGTCACTTTATTCAGAGTATAAAGTGGAATTATGAATAGGTTCCACTACATGTATTTTGTTTTTTTGTAACATAGCCATAATCCCATAAAAAAATTTATGTACATTCAACCATTAATTAGGGTAATTACCCCTAAAAGATTATATGGGGAATATTATTTCCTTATGAAATATACATTCACTTTGGGGTATATCAATATGTAGTTTATAAAATTAAGCTCTGAAATGTATGGGAGAAGACTCCTTCCTAATAGGACCACCTATGTGTCCTTATCCTATCTAAAAGACTCACATCTACTAAATTCTAGGTATCTTATCCACCCCTTCTTCTTACTTGAGATGCTTAGGTTAATAAGGACATTTAAACATTATGGATAGGTCAAGACAAATAGGAATTTATTTATTATTCCTAATTTTAGTAATTATAACATTATTTTGTAATCCATGATTCATAATATACAATTAACATTATTCTATTTGGATCGACCAATGATGTTCATATGATGAGATAGTTAAAGTAATTATACCTATAAAATCCCTAAAATTGTAATAGGAATTTAATGAATTTTATGTAAGGATTCCATTGTAGTATTATCCTTATTTAGATCATTATATCAAGATCTTTAAGTTTTTATGGATCATTGTACTATGTGCTTCTACTTATCATTTTACACAAAATAATTTACCATTGTGATCTAATTAAGTTACCATGATTCTAGTCAAGGATTGATGTTGTCACATAAGTGAGCATCATATCATTTGATCAATATTACTTAACTTGTTCTCATAGTAGCCATGGACCATCTTGTATGTAAGTATTTAGAGTTTAAATATCTAAATTACTATCTACTTGTCATATGGTTGTTATCATAAGAACCAGTTATAGTGTAGGATTAAATTTAAACCAATAATAAAAGTACATCACTTAATCTTAACCCATACAATTATAAATCATTTTTTTCCATTAGTTTCCACAATTTTTCCATCTAAGAACATCAAAACCATTTACATAAAAATCTATTGTAATTCTTTAACTATCATCATATTCAATTCATAACACTAAATAGGCTTATTCCACTTTTAAGCCAAAACATGCTTATATAAAACTAGCTTCTTAACATAACTAATGCATCAATTAAAACTATGGCTAAAATAATGGTTTAATAAAACTCTCTTAATTTAATAATTAATTCACTCCCCAAATTGAATTTTATTTCAATCATACACTTGTATTTACTACTAAATAATGACTACGTAACTTGACAATCAATTTAAAGTGAAGTGATTGCCTTTGTTAATACTTTCATTACTTAGACACTAATTTACCACTTGATATACAATTATTTATGGGCTCAATTATAATTTTTAGTCATATGTTATATCAATTGTAGATCATGTAGAGTTCTAATGTCTACCATCTAATTCTCAATAAAAGAATTGAATCACATGAGTGTATACAACTTATCCCATGCATGTTTATCTATATGTCAACTATATATTAATCCCTAAATAATTAAGATATAAAAATGAGAAAAAGAGGTTTAACCAATTCTTAACATGAAATCACAAAGTCTCCAAGGTAGTACATACATTATTACCAAAAATCACATTACGCCTTTTTAAGATAAGTGAATCACTAAAATTTAACACTATCATTCCATAATGACCATCAATATAAATTTTCTTTAGATGTAATAATATTTTATAAATGAAATACATAACACCATCACCAATTTACCCAACATAATTTCCATTGACAATCAAGATAAATCATAACCAATAACACATTAGGAAAAGACTATTTCAAGTAAATCCTCACATGAAGGAAGGATGCACATAATGGTAAGACCAATTTTAATGTGATAATCATCCATTATTATGGTGAACCTTCTTATGAAAATAATGTAAACTAATATCATAAGTTTCCCTATTTGGTAATTCAACATAAAAACCCATCACTTATTTGAATGCGACTAATTTTTTGTAATTACCTCATACAACTAAACATATAAGGGATGTAATTAAAATTATTAATAATAGTCCTAAATAATCTTAATGTTAGTGCCAACATTAATAGTAAATACATAATGGTAACACGAATTTAGGATTATCCAAATGGTTGAAGCACTTAACAATTATAAAATAACTAAATAGGATATAAGCATGCCACTTGATCATTTAAACTTAGGATTTTAAACACTTCCAATAATGACTAAAGAAAATGTGAATGCCAATGGTAAATTGATTTAATAATACCAATATCAAATTTCAGTTGTTGATGTGGAGATAATATGTAATGCCAATACTTTGTCATAAATAAAATTGAATTTAGAAAAAACTATCAAGTGTGTAGTAGGCACAAATTCAACATTTCATCCTATAAACAAATGCATCTTCCCATCAAAATTGAAACCATACAATTCATAATTTCTTCTATCTAATAAAGTACTACCTTAAATAATCATGCATCAAGTGAGGAGATCCTATAAACACTCTATATATATGCAATTAATATTTTTTTCTGAACCCAAGTTTAGTTTGTAATAATATTTTATTTCATGAGCTTACAAGGTTATCTAAGTTTGTATCAACTTATATAGGTTAACAAGATAGCATAATATTTATCCCTAACTTTCAACAACCAAAATACCACTATTAAATTTAGATTTATCTTTTTGTATCATAAATGCATGTTTTATGAACAACCAATGTTTATGATTTTATCAAGGAATTCCATACCTATATAACTAACATCAAACCTTCATCCTCAAATAAATATACAACTCAACAGTAATACATGCTTATTACAATCTATTATAAGTTAAGTCCAAAAAATATAACCACAATATTAACATGAGGATAAACATGAATAATTTTTTTGCATGTTAAAATATACATCCAAGTATTATCATAACTACCATGTGATTGAATGCGTAATACATCACAATAATTATTGCCAAAGAAGAACATCCATAGTAAGATATACAATAATAGTTTTCATTAGTTAATTTTACATCATCAAGAGAATCCAAAGAGGAATAAATCATCTAAACAAATATTAATCAACCCTTCATCACCAATCTAATGATCCCATCCATATTATGGCCCTAACCACACCGTCCATCAATTGGATGGTGAACTTTGACAAATGGAACCCAATGAGGCTTAGAGAAAGGAAAGAGATACAAAGTCATCAAAAAAATCACAATATCAATAAACAAAAAAATTAAAGATCCCATAATTCCCAAAAGATACAATAATAAAAGGAGGAATACAAAAAGCTCTAATTGAGCCAATTAGTGTGCATTCATCGACAATACAATAGTTCAAACAACCCATGAGGTGTAGGTTTAAAAATCATGGAAATATATTTTAATAATAAATTCAAATCCATCAAGTTCATAGTTACCTTGCTTGGAAATTATTCCAAGAATATGGCTCAGCTAAAGAACATGCCCAATTGTTTAAGCATACATTAAGCAACAAAATCAAACTACCAATAATTATAATGAATTTTCATTCATTTTTCATATGCACATCTAGCCAAAAAATTAATTCAAATTGACCAAATTGAATCAAAGGATAAGAATTTAATTTAATATTCAAGATCAAGAAAAATATAGCCCAACTATTCAAATGACTACATACAACCAACAACATCATCAAGGTATCAAGGAACATGTAGTCTTAAAAATAACTACACATAGGCAACAAATCATACTACTTAGAATTCAACACAACCATTCATAAAACAATGATACTATAAAATTATAGCCTTTATTTATAATAGAATAACTATTATAAAAGGAGACAAAAATTGAATGCAACTATATTTGTATGAAAGTTTGAATTTCACCAACCATGTCAAATAACCAACACAAAATCCTAAATAAGTGCATATGATACCATTTAAGAAATCTAATGAAAAAAATAACTTTTGGTGATGGTAGCCAAGGAAAAATCAACTTATGGGTTCATCATGAAGTCTTAATACTTCATCATGAACCCACCATATCTAAATTGATTAATCCATCTGGATAAAATAACAATACCTATAAAAATACATCTAAACAAACACATATAGATTTGAACCAATTTAATTTTAAAATTTTGAATCATCCTTATCAAGCTCAACTAAAACATTTAAAAATTCCCAACTTAAATATTGATCACATTAAGCATAAATTATTAACCCTAAAACCTTACTTGGGTGCTAAAATAAGGTGCAATTTTCCATACAAGCAATAAATCCATGGCAATTACATAACTACTCTAAAAAGTAACCAACATCTTAAATCAAGTAAAAAATCTAAATAAAAATAAGGTAATAATGTCATTATTATGCTAAATAGCCAAACAAAATGTACAAAATAATTTCAAATGAAGAAAACATCTAATACCAATAATTATACCTAAATTGACTTTAAGGGAACTTCCATTATTCTAATAAAACCCAAAAGTTCCTCAAAACTCAAAATGAAAGATAATACAATAGTACCAAGATGTTATATGCTTTTTCTAAGGTCTCAAAAATTCAATATTAACATATAATGTCTTTCATAACTCTTATGCCTATCTAAAAACCAAAAAAAATTCCCATTTTCTTATTTTTGACAAAATAATCATTTACTTGGAAGTTGTAGGCTGCTATGGTGGGATGTAAGTGTTTCCCCTAATTTTCTCAACTTTCTTTATCTCTTATTTAAAATCCAAGATAAAACCACTTAGTTCCATGCCAAAATCCCCTAAGCCCCAAAAAGAAACATTTTAAGAACATCTTTCCCTCCAACTGGTCTCCACTAACTCTATCAAAATCCATAAAAGGCCAAACTACTACACCTTGGGTTTGGGTTGACCCATAAAGCCAAAAATAATGTGCAAGGTTCCCAATGAATTGTTTTGGTATTAGAGTTACATGGGTCAAGCCATTTAAATAATCAACTACTAAAATGCCCACCTCCAACATTAATCATTGACTAAGATACCCATGATGCATGGGGTGAGTCAAGTATGCATCAAATTCTAACAAAGATGTCTAAAATAATCATGGCCACTAATTATCATCAACAAGGTTAATTTAAAGGAGTGAGAAACCAAAGGAATATGAGGGGTCAAACAAGAGTGGGTGGAACATAGTCTATCATGAGGATTCAACAAGACCTTGTATGAATAAAATTAATTAAGTAGTCAAAGGTCAAAACAAAAAATAAAATGATCATCACAATGATGAAAAGCAAAGGCCAACTCATTCAAGAATAAAAAAAAGTAATGAAACATAAATTATCACACATTAATTTGATAACTAAAATAAAATCTTGCACAACATCCAATTAAGATTAAAATGACAATCACAAGTCAAAATAGCAAGAGTGAAAAATAATAGTAATCACCTGATGACTTATAATCCCACTTTTTAACCTTCATACCCATCAAAATCTCATCTAAATACTCATTTTATATCTTCTAATTTTCTCAAATATCTATGTCCACTATAAAGCTTAGCTTAGTGACCTATTCCTCTAATCACCAAAATGGACATTAATATGATCTAATCAAATATTAATAGCCAAATAATAATACAATTCTGAATCAAATAAAATATCTAACATGATATAAATGAATCAAGTATAAAATTTAAATAATTAATCATAATTTCAATGATAAATTATAATCATAATTGATAAATATGTAACCAAAATCATATATTAGATTTAGAATTAATATTAGGAGTAACACATCCAAGTGCCAACGAAAATCAATCAATACCTGCTATGACAATGCATCAAACAAAAACTAAAATTATATCCACAATAAGGTCATAACAAGGGACAAGCACAAAAGGAAAATAAATAAATAAATAAATAACAAGAATGGTCATAAAAGGAAAAATTAGAGAAAGAAGAGGTTCAAAAATAAAAATTAGAGAAAGAAAATATTCAAAAACAAAATTTAGAGGAAATAAGGTTACAAAAAGAACAAGAGGAAAATGAAAGGTTACAATTAAAAAATTAACAATCAAGTAGGAAAAGGCAATATATTAAGAAGCTACTAAGAGTTAATATAGAGAGGTTGTGACAACAAGCTCAAGCTAAGAAAAATAGTATCTATAAGAAAGGGTTTTTAATAAAAAGGTTCAAAAGTAATATATATCTAGAAAACATAGTGTTAAAATTATGATCCCAAATTAGTAATTTAAAAATAATTCATCATATATAAATCCTTTGATTATTATCCCCCTCAAAGATGGTAAGAAATGTAATAATATTGAGATTGCATATTTTTATAAAGGTAAGATATGTAGCCTGATAATTATTCACTATATTAGGTATCACAACCAACACTTGGGTAATCTCATTGGACTTCAATGGTACATTAGATCTATTGAGATGCTAGTGTAGACACTCAAATTTAATCATTAAGTGTTTGATAATGTGTAATCTTGACATTATTACCTTACTTGACCTTTTATATATTTCATTAAATTAAAATATCTATGAGAACCTTCACTATTATACTCATTATATTTAAATTAATGAAAACATCATTCAAACATCCCTCTTCTTCTTACAGATTCCTATCAGCCAAGTTCTAATAGTCTCTATCCTTTTGGGCCAAAACTACACTAGGTTAAACAAGGTTGCAGCCTAGCCTTCTCCATTAGTTAGACCTTGTCTCATGTGCTCTAACAATTAATTTTAAAATTTGATATTTTTCATATTGGCCCTCATATAGTTTTATTAAATTTGGTTAATATAAATATTTCAAATATAATACTATATAAGGACATAAAGTCATTCAATACATAGTTATAAATCCCTTGATAATTCTATAGCAAATTGATAAAAGGGACACTAATCTTTCCAATTTTAGTTATCATTTATTATAATAGCCATAGGCCAAGTATAAATATATTTTATTATAGCTCAAGGGAATTTATTATCAAGCATTCAATTCAATTTTCTAGTTGTACCCATAGATCAAAAATATTAAGTTCACACACTCAATCTAATAAAGAGAACTATAATAGATAGAGGTCCTTTTGGGATAAGTAGGAAACACTAAAATTATGTGAGGTTTTCTGAGGATATGCTGGTTATTCTCTTTTCTCAATTTAACTCTTTGTATTTGATGTCCATTTTATCTATGTGCCTAAAACTAGGGTTTTAACATTGCCAGTACTTTCACATGAAAATTCATCACCTATAAATATTCATCAATGTACCTTTGAAGAAATGATCAATGATGGAGATGGATAGGTTGTAGAAGTGAGAGGATAAAATGCTAGATATGGTGATGATGAAAGTGTGGATGACGATGAGATGGATGCAATAAGAAGGATGGTGGGTGATATCCTAAATGGATCAATGGGGTTGGGTAATGAAGGGGTATTTTATATAAAAAATAGAGAAGGGGATAACATTGGTATCCCTATTATATTATAATAGAGAGAGGCACATCATTAATGTACTATTTATGAAGACCATGTAATTAGTCAAAGAAGTAGATCATGGATAGATCAGGTTTGAGGAAAGCCTCCTATCAATGGTAGAAAACCAAATTTAGATCCACTTATTTTGGATAATGATATAGAGTTATATTTTAGATGAGGTTTTAGATAAATTTTAAAGCCAATATTAGAACTAACTCATTGGTAAGTTTTTAGGGAATTGACCTAACATTGATCTAGTGAGGGATTGGACCCATAAAAGATGAGTCCTGAAAGGTAATGTTGAAATGGTGGTCATGGTGAATGGTTTTCTTGTATTTTATTTTATTAAATAAGATGATTTCCTTAATTTTATACATGGAGGATAATGGTTATTTATAAACTCTTTCTTATGGTTATAGAAATGAAATCTAGTGTTCGATCCTTTCAAGGAATATGTTAACTTTTTGCCTCTTTAGATAAGAATCCCAACTCTCCCTTTAGAGTTTTGGGAGGAAAATGTCTTTAGGGGTATAGCCAAGGCCACGGATTATCTCATGACCATAAACCCTATCACTAAGCCTAGAATTAGGTTCAATTTTCTTAGATTTTGTGTTAATGTGGCTCAAGATAAAACCCTACCTAATTCCATCAGTTTAAAATCCAAACTTGGAGTTTAGAAACAAGAAATTATTTATGGAAGAAATAGGGATATAATCCCCAACTATCATATTTTTTAGCATAAGGGTGTTGCGAATATAGTTTGAAAATAGTTAGGAAATACCAAAGAGGTCTCAAAAGCTAGTAATAAAGATAATAAGGATCATTTTAAGGTAGAAAGACCCGATACAAAGACAATATAGACCATAGCTAAGGATAATGAGGTATCTAGGATTATATTAGATAGTTTAGAGGTCCTAAAATCTCTAAGATATAAAGAAGAGGAAGAAAGGAATGGACTACCTAATGAAGGCCCCCTAGAGAGATTCAAGTGGTGCCAATAATAGAGCAAGATCTAGAGGATATGAAATCTAGTTATACTCCAATCAAGAGTAGAATTAAGATAGTTTTTAATAGTAAGGTTGTGGAGCATCATCTTATGAGATAAGGGGAATATAAGTTGATTTATTTCCCCTAGGTATAAAAGGAGGATTAGTAGAGGCTGTTGGAAAGGATGTCTGGCTAGATAGATAACTACCTAGGGTTGAAGATAATTTAAAGGAAGAGGGAAATAAATTTGAAAATTTAGGTGGGAAAGGGTTTGACAGTGATGAGTTTTTGTAAGCTCTAATCCTTGTCTGATCTAACACTAATTTATCTAGTAATTTATATTCTTAGGATGTTTTAGTATCTATTTTAACCCAATCCATAAAGGGGTAGATCTTTGCTAATGGTGGTAATGCTTATATGAAGTCTAATTAGGAATAGGATCATTTTGAAAATCTCAAAGCTTTGTTGGATATAAAGATAACACACCAAAAAACACTTGAAATTATAGTCTTTATGGATGATTCCACTTCCTCTTTGTCATTGAAAATGGATCTATTTACTCTTATAAAAATAGTTATTACCATAATCAAAATAAGAAGACAGGGATAGATAAATATGCTCTAGGAAGAATTAAGAGAAAAATGGGAATACCTCCCTCTAGAAAATTGAATATGTTAGAAGTTTCCTTAGATAAGGACTTCATTCCTTGACCAATTATGAATTCTTCATTGTGATTTGAATTGGGTTCCCCTATTTTGGGATTATTTAAGTTTTTTTGTTGTGATTGGTTGCTTTCTTGTTTTTTTTTTCACTAAGTTTTGAACTTGGGTTTCCTAGTTTTGGGGTTCCATGACATTTGATGCATGTTAGGTTTATTTCTCAAGCCATTATTTTTTTGAAAATAAAATCCTAGATTTTGTCACTTTTTTAATGATTTGAAATGGCTTTCCTCTATACATTTCAGTCATTGGGTTTTGATTTTGGGTCACCTTATATATATTTGGTGATCTTGGTTTTGGTCAACTTTGGTTGGTGTGTCCTTTTGGGGACCCAAGACCCCTTATTCTCAAGGTTGGTTTCTAGTGTTGATCCTCACTATGAGTTTCTTTTCATGAGCTTCTTCTATGTTTTTTGTTGGAGGCCCAAACCTCCTACTATGTCCATGGCTGGATTCCACACTAGATCTTAAAGGTGATTTTATATTACTAAGAACAATGCACTTTTGATTTATGCATATATTTAAATATAAAAATATTTTTCATAGTCAACACAAACAGGCCATAGTAAAAAATATGAGGTCACAATGCACCCCTATTCAGCGTAGCAAGAACTTATCCCATCACATTGAAATATTCTATTTTAAAGGTATGACACACTTCATAGGTCATTCCATCTAGTTAAACATTAGTGATTTGTATTCACATTCAAAAGAAATTAGATTTGAGTTATGTTTGTATATTTCATTTAAATTTAATATTTATAGCTCATTTTAGTTTTTGTAATTTACTATATTTTACATTTGGGTTTTATATATAATATAATCTAAATCATTATTTTAATTGTTTAGTTTTTATTACATATATTATATTAAATCAAAATAAACATTAAACATTCTGGTAAAACCATAATTTTTATTAGAAAATTACTTGTTCATTTATTTTTTCATAGGATTTCATATAAATTTCTCTAAATTCCTAGCATTGAAATAAATAACCTTCAAATTTGGATATAAATTTGACACCATGAGTGAATACTATTTGAAATTAGATCTTAATTTAACACTGAATAAAGTATATTATCACTTTGGATAACATCTAACACTAAATCATTTAGTTTTGACCTCGAACTGAAATTTGTTGATCTCTAAACACAAAAATAATTCAACTTTTATTTTCACTTTATTTTCTATTGATTTTTTTTAGCAATTGTGTTTCAACATTTTTAAAACTAAATAGAGATCAGTAATTTTTGGCTAAGTGATAATTTACTTTACCATCATCATGAAGTGAGGGATACCCTCCCAGAACCCAAGCCCTAGATAACACTATACATATATTTTAATTTACATGTGCCTCATAGTATATTGAAAACACATAGGGTCCATTATCTACACCATATGAATTATCTTTAGTTTTTTTATTTTTCTTGCACCAAAGAGAAGCATGTAAACTAGGGAATTTATTCTCACCACAGCCTTAGAGATGGGATAGTGGTCTATAGGCATGGTTTAGCCTCTATAGTTAGTGACCTAAAATATTGAGCCAACATTAATCTATGAGTGAGAAAATTTGTTAGATATCCCACACAATCATTCAAAACCTTTCCTGGATCACCCTTTATACCTTGAATTTTACTTGTGTGGTATTCATCATTAAATTTATTATATATGCAGCATTACTTTCTATTAATAGGCTTGTTCTTTATTATATGTAATTTATTAAAATTCATTAAATATATCATGGATAGTAAAATTAAATATGATAATGATTTTCCCCCTCCCACATCTCTTTTTGATGGTGTTTATATGCAAATTAAATCAAAAACACCTAGAGTTTATGAATATGATGCCATTAAAGATAAAATCATCACCAAGAGAACATCCATATATAGTTACAAAATCAAATCAGTATTTTAGTTCAAATATCATGTCACTTGAAAATAAAAAATATATTGATTTAATCCAAAGTATGCTATGTTAATTATTTATATACATCTTTGTTTAGCTATCATGTGCCACAAAAACAACATACATCTATAATTATTGATTAAAAAAGTGTATAAAGGATAATAGTAGTTCAAGTGACATTTTGAGGTAAATTATTCAAAACAAGTTCATTACATTAACTTCTTTGTCTTATCTAAGAATATCTAAACAATATTGTCCATACAATAGAATTCATGGACATCATATAGATAAATGTTTTGATTTAAAGAAGAAAATAAAAATTATCATTGATAGTGGTGATCATATAGTAAATAAATCAATCAAGAAACCCATTGACATTATGATTTCATATCCTAAGGAATAAATGCAAGTAGAATAAGTGAAAAAAATAGAATTAGTGTAAAAGGAACATAGACAATAGGTATGGATACAAAGGATAGTTTAGATGAAAAAAAATTACCAAAGGAAAAACTAGAGAAAACAAGATTACAAAAAGAACTAGATGAAAAAGTGAGATTGCAAAAAGAACAATTACAAAAGGAATAGTTTGAAAATAAAAGATCATAAAATTTATAGTAATAAATTTTACAAAAAGATAAATTAATAAAATAAAAGTTCCAAAAATAAGTTCAACCTAAGCAATAAAGTATATTTAAAAATGCTGTCTAAAAAAAGAGGTTTAAAAGCAATAAATGCCTACAAAAGATAATATTACAATTATGGTTAGAAAAGATAAAATTAGAATCCATTCCTAATATCAAGAACCTTTCATTATCATTACTCACATACATGGCAAATAATTTAATGATGTTAAGGTTATGGATTATCAGGAAATATATTTTGGTTATACATTATTTATTGTATATATTTGCTATAATCATCAACATATAGATCAAGATATTGCACCAACATCATGTCTAACATCAATTGAGTTACAATTTTGTTTGTTTCAAAACAGTGTCATCATAATTTCAACATTATTTCTCATATAAGTGCACATAATGTTTTGCTTGGAGGACCATGGCTAAAATAAATAGGATCAATGATTGATAAACACAAAGGTTGCATTAAATTTGATAATTAGTTGGAATTTATTCTCATTCAAAAGAGGAAACATATTTAGAGAAAAAACAACAAAATAAAATAATATATTTGGATAATATTCCAACAAATATAACTAATGGAATAATAGTAGAGACACATGATACAATACATATTGAAAAATAGAGATATAAAAGGTCAATACCATAGTATGGGGTAGTTGTTTTTTCATACACATACAATAGATGATCAAAATGGCATATCACAATTTCAAACACAACCTAAGAAGTTGAAATCTCCATTAATGAATATGATCATGATAATGATTATGTATAATATGATTAGAATGTCAAAGATAATATTCAAGATGAGTATGGGAATATAATTGAAGGTTACAACATATATGATACATTTCTTGATTATAATTCATGCACATATAGCATATATTATTTTTTTTAAAAATCATCCATTACCACTTCTCATATATTTTTATGATCCTCTTATTGATGAGATCCTTGGTTATCATATAATATTTTTTAATTTTATTATTAAATTAAAAGCATATTATATAATCAATTTGTCCACCCATTTATGAGCATGATACAATTACCATGAGCACATTTATTTATTTCAAAATAACATGGTGCATTACCCTAAATATAAAGTGGTGCATAAAAAGAGGTATTCATCTTCTAAGGAACCATGGGTTATTCAGAGTACTTCACCATAGGTATATGTAGTTATATATATTATTATAATACATGTTTGCATGCATATATGAGTAGTGATTCTGATGGTTGTGTTATAACATATGATTCCTTTTCATATTTATAGGAATATACATTGGAACTTACTCTTCATAATAAGTCACTCCATATCATTACATAGGTTATGCATACATTCCTCTTATTGTAAACATAATTTATTAACTACTCATACATTTTCCCTTGTATATAACTTCTTATCTTTTAATCATTTGATAATTATTCTACCCCAAATTATGAACATTCTTCTATCCCTTGGTTTTATTTTCACTTTGGGAACTTTTCCTCTTGATTTTAAAATCAGTTTTATCAATCCAAAATAATTATATTATAATTATTTTATTGCACATCATGTGCGGTACTTGACTTACTATGGCATATCTATCATTTATGGCTTCCTTTATAATTACATGATCACATCTATCTACTCCTACATTATCCATGAGCACACATAGTCTCTTTCCCATAATGGGTCATGTGAATTATTATCTATATCAATCATTTGTGATAATTTTTATGACTCCTTCACACATACATTGGGGGAATATTGCTTTCCTTTATTCTTGACACATATGATTTAGAACCTTATTGTCGATTATTCTAATCCATTTCATTTATTATATTTTTAATCCTTTAATCTTAGTATTTTTCAATTATTTATTATAATTTTTCAAAATTCAAAAATTTTAGGAAAATTTATAAAAATTCAAAACATCAAAATATTTTCAAAAATAAAAACATGACTTCCAAAATTTTTCTAATGTTACTAGTTTAACTATTTCCATATGTTATTTATTTCACTTTAAGTAGATAGAATATTTAAATTTAATAAACACGTTGATGTTTATTGGGTATTTGAGTGTGATATATAACATTATTACATGGATTTTTATGATGGGAATCCTTTTTTACTTAGAATACTTTCTAAGGTAGGAGCATATCTTCACTATCCATGAACACTTTAATAGGTTATATCTATCCACAAAATTCCTACCATTATGAGTTATATGTCATACAAATGTTTTAACAATCACTCATTATTTATATTTTCATTCATGAATATAATATTTGATAATAATGACATTGATATATATGGTTGACATAGGTTGGTCTCATTTTCTCTAGCATTTTTTCAAAAATATTACTTTACTACGTGATAAGTTAGGACTTGCTTGCTTATTGTATGTGTCCATTGGCCTTGTTTGTGAAATATGTATATTTTCTTACTTGTATTTCATTATCACATAATTTTAGAGTGTCGTTTCACCTTATTTATTTGTGTGACATTTTCATGTCCCTTATATGTGGCATTTGGGCCTTATGTGTCACATTCTATGAAATTTATGTGACATTGTAGGACTTTAATTTTATGTTCACTAATTTTTACTATGGTGTCATGATTCTTATCATGAATTGCTTCTATTTTATACTTTATCTTGTGTGATGATACATATAATACACATCTAACTTATGTGATTCAATTTTATATCTATATAATACATGTTTCATATGAAATACATTGTTATATTCAATACTATGATGCAACACAATTCAAATATTCATACTCTACTACATCATTATATCATTCACAAGTATTATTTTGATATTAGTGACTTTCATGTTACATATCTCATCTAAAAAGGGGGGAATCACAATGGGATTATCTTGGTAATTTAAGTCCTCATGAGTAACAAGTTTAATATTTATGATAACATACAATATGGTTTATAATTTTTCAAATTATGGATGCATATGACATGCATGTACCCTTATTATTATAGTTTTTTTATTAAGGGTAAAAGAGGTTTTTTCTTTACTAGGGACCTGACCCTATACAAAAGACTGCATGCAAGGCCTCTAGAGCCTAGGTGGATGAAACCAAACTACTACAAGATCAAAAAGCTACATAAAATCCAAAAGACAATACAAAGACAACAATGAAAATAATAAGAAAATAATTAAGTCTCTTGGCCTCCCATGGCATTTCTCTACCTATTAAGCATCTTCTTAAGATCTATTTCAAGACTACAAAGTCTTTGGGGTTGCTTCCCTTCCCAATATTACATTAGTTATAGTAATACTCCCCCCATCATTGTTTCACCACTTATAGGATGCTTCTGAGAGAGTCAATAATGGATAGGTTGTTCATGAAATACTGGCTAAAACCAATGATGGTAACTATGTTGGATTTTAATTCACCATTCTTGAGGAATAATAGATTTACTTGATCCTTGAGGGTTGAGAGTTCCCTCATGAACCACCTCAAGATGGCCTTCTATAAATCTAATTCCTCTTACATCTTAGTGATTTTATTCTCCCTCTTCAACTTGTTCATAACTTTTTCAAAACCTTCATTATGGTTCCTCCTAATAGAGACCAAATTCTCCATTGAATCAGGGCAAACACATGTTTCTTTCATAGCTTTCCATTTTCCATCATTCTTTTAACCATCACTAGTAGATATAGAAATATACTAGAGCATATCAATTCTCTCCATATACACACCCTCTTTATAACTTTGGATGGCCTTTTTGACACCCCTAGGAAGGGTATCATCCCATTAAATGTCCCCTAATGTCACCCCTTGAATCTTACCTCTCAAAACACTCCTTAGCATGTGCTTAATGCCGCCTAAGATAGGGACTCTATTTGGCTATGGTGCTAACCAAAATGGTATACAATTAATCCATATAAAGTATTTATAAATCATGAGGATAAACACCCAGTGTAGAAGCTACTTCTTTTTCCTTTTTTAATATCCAAAATGGGACTCTCAAAAATTTACAACATGTAAAAAGGGAGGCTCATAGCAATGTAGTGTTTGAAGTATTATAAGAAGATAAAGTGAGAACATATTACTACATTTTGTCTCTCCTCCAAAGTGATATAAAATATTACCTACTTTACACATTCATTATATGGGTGAGGTAAACATATCTTATCAAATCCACTATACAGGGAGAGAGCTCTTTACAATCTAATAAGAACTTTGCTTTTTCTTATTTATAATCCCTACCAGTTTTATAAACCTTAGTGAACTAAATTTTCAAACTAGTCACCTAAGAAATTAAATATTACATGATCAGTATGGTTACACCATTGAACTCCACCAGTTGGTTATTTTAATCTTAATAAAATGTGTTTGAAAGGTGCATATCATGGCCTTCCACTCTTCTCATGAATTTTTATAGAACACCAACCTAAAAAACATTCCATACCTCTATGTATTCCATGAGATAATATACCATTATTGACTCTACTCTAACTAGATTTTCACCCATCCTACATGTGTTGTGGCTGAGGATAATAATGCAACATATAAACATATTATCTCCTTTAAAAGAAATTTTTTGCATGACATTCACATGATTAATAGCTTTCTTAAAGGTTATTAGGCATGATTCATGGGGTTATGTATATTTATAAATAATGAAAGGTCACAACATTAAATGACCTATTAATGATAGGCATGATCATTACCTTATATCATCAAAAACACTAGCAAGAGTAAGTAAAAAGTTAAATAATCATTACAAAGTCTTAGAAGTTTAATGGCACCCTCGAGACTATGAATCGACACACTTGTCTTAGGAGGTAATCTAAGGACATACATATTTTAGGTTCAAGAAAAGTGATTCCTACATTAACAAACCAATCAACTGTTGAATTACCTTCTATGTACACATGTTGGATAATGACTTCCTCTAATGATTTAATAATTTGCCTAGCCTCCTCTATAATTTGGATAATTATTCTAACCACCAATGTTATTTTTGGATATAAAATTAATGATATTAAAAGAGTCACCGTTAATTACCAATTTTCTAACTCATAGATCTTTGACAAGTCTCAGACCTTGCAGGATAATAATGGCTTTAGCCTAATGCCTAGTTTGATTTCACATACCTATTACATATGCCACCAAAAAAAAGTATTTTTTGATACCTAATGATAAAACCTCTCATAGAGGATCCTATATTGACTTTGGAGAATCCATCAAAATTGTGTTTTACCCATGCTTGGGAAGGACCCATCCAGTTATTAGTTATTATAGCTACATCTTTGGTGGCCATTGATCTTACCTAGATATCTAAATGCCAATTAGAAGCTATAATATAGTCATCCTCATTGAGTCCCTTCATTTTAAAATTAGGGATTATTTTAAAAATTTATAAAATATTGTTACATATCCTTCTTTCCACCATTGAACTAGGATTCTTCTTATTCATAAAAATCATGTTATTTTGTTCCTCCTAGATGCTCCATAATACATGAGGGAGTGAAAGGTGTCAAATGAGCATGATGGTATATTTTTTAATGGGAGGTTCCAAAGCCTAAAAATATCTAGTACTAAGATGGGTAAGACCCAAAATACTTGAAACTTCTCTAATATCATTCCCCACACTTCGGTAGAGAAGGGGAAACATATCAATAGGTGGTCCATAGTTTCATTCTCATATTGACATAGTGAGCATATATTAACTATAATCATATCAATTTTCATCATATTTTAAAAGGTCAAAATATTATTTTTAAATAAAATCCACAAGAAAAAGTTAATTTTTGGAATATGGTTTTTGTTGACCAAATTTGACCCTATAGGTCAAATTGGGACCCCTATAGGTAAAAACTTGATTTTTAGATGTTTTACAGGAATAATATTTTCCATAGGGTGTATTATAGTCTATTTTATGTAATTTAATGTCAATTTAGTCTTGTTCAAGGTCCAACTATTTTATCTGTCAATTTTATGTAATTTAATGTCAATTTAGTCTTGGTCATGGTCCAATTAGTTTATGTGTCAAATTGATTCATTTAATAGCCATTTAGGGGTCATAAATGAAAGTTGCATAGTTTTAATGGTATAAAATATTATTATTTTTATTTAAAACATCAAATAATTCACATTCATTATCAATAATGTCAGTTCATCTAAAACTTGTAGGTTATCTAACTTAAAATCAGGAAATTAATTAAAAAAGGAAGAGTTTGGCACTTGTACAATCCATGAGGGAGTGTGACATGTGTGATAATGTTTTGATATGAATATTTAGATTCCTTAGACTCATTTACATTATTTAAATACTTTTTAAGTGTTATTTTTGAGTTCAAACCATTTTACTCCTTTACCCTTCTCCACACACAAAACCAATCAGCAGGTTTGTGATTGGTATGGATAGTTGACAAGGTTTCAAGTCAAACACATTTGGGAGGTGAAATTGAACTTATATACATCCATTTACATAAAAATATTTATAATAATTTTGAAATTATATTTATGAACAATCTCTAACAAGTTGACTATGTTTTTATGCTCACTATTTCCTACACCCTATAGGTTTAGTTTTATTCGGGATAGGTTCATAAAATCCATATGGTCATGTTTACTCTAAAGTATTTTTTAATCTCTTATAAAATTATTTCCATTATTTTTTTAGTTTTTTAAGGTGTTTTGATATGCAAATCATCTCATGTTGCAAGAGAGGGTACCATTTTGTGTTATAGGTAAGTTTCCACTATCTAATATTAGGCTGTGATGACTAATACTCCTACACAACCCATGGTTTTGCTTTTCTCAATGTTGAGGTACTTTTTCAGGATTTAAACCCATGAAGTAAAGGTATTTGATATTTTTTGGAGGTATTTAAATGTTTTAATAACCAATTTTAGACTTTAAAAATTTATATAACTGATTTTATACCTATAAACATGCATGTACCCATGGTTATCCCTTCACTATTAGTTCTACAACATTACAAGTGTACCTTTAGGTACCATTCATTAGTAAACACGTGGGAAAAAGGTTTAGGACTGGTATGATGTCATTTAAGTTGAAAATAATCCATTTTAGAACTTTTTAAAGTCATATAATTTATCATAAGCATGTGAATCTACATACTACTTATATTTTTCATCCTCGCTACCTGTATGTGAGAATATTCACCTACAAGTGGTACCATAGGGGGTTGAGAACTCCAAATGGAAGATTTGGACAAGTTATAACCTTAATTAGAGTATTATATTATGTAAAACATAATAATACACGTTATTTAAGTGTTAAGTGGATAATAAAACTATGGTATTATTTCCAAAGTTGAAAAGCCTGTGTGTAGGGACCTTTTCCCTAAAATAGGAAAATTGAAGACGTGAGATTTTTGTTGAGATATTACAATAGGGTTAAAAGGAATTTTTATGCACCCAAGTTATCATACCTTATACCTCTAACATAGGGGTTAAAATTTAAAATTTAATAGGGTGACTTAGTCGTTTGGTTTTATTACTAAAGAAGCTCAAACATGCACCTTTGACCATTGAAATTCATTAATGAAACCTATAGGTTTGAGTTCCAATTAGACTCTTCACCTAAAATTTCAAAAATAGACCATTAAAAATGTATATTAATGATTAAAAATGGTTAAAAATACATTTATGATCGAAAATACCATCAATAAGAGTTGAGTGGTGATGTTCTAAAGTCCAACATGCACCTACACATATTCCATTATGCAAAATATACATTTACAACTGACTATAGTAGCAAACAGTCTAAGATGGAAAATTGAACATGGAATCACTAGAGTTGGTAGATGGAAGATGGTTTAAAATAGTGGAAAGGAGTGATCATGACCTAAATTAGACCTAAATAGGATGACATATTGTGTCTAGCCTCATGAACACATACAGGTGTCCTTTCATAGGAAAATGAGCACTTAGAACTGAGTAGGTAGATAGTGACCTAGGCATGGTATTTTAGTGATGATTTAGACTATATAAGGTGAATAAAGGTAAAATTAGATACTAGGTGACATTTAATATTCAATAAGGTTCATGATTAAGGTCATATTAGAGAGACATGCACCTATAAAAATCAAAGAGGCAAAATATATAGTCAGCTAACTATGACTGGCCTTAGGAGCAATTCAAACCCTAAAGTGTGAAGCTAAGCAAGGGAATAGATGAATTTAATATTATTAGGATTAAATAAGGCTTATATACTATCTTAAAATCGTAATACATATAGGGTCACCTTTATGTGTCTCCTCCAAGGCAGGAAATATAGTCAAGATTATACACAGTCTTCTAAGCTTAAATGTATGGAAGGGTACATGAGAGGTTAGAGGGATAAATGAAGAATATAATACCTTAATTATGGTAATTTAATATAATAATGAAAATATTATAATTAATATTTAGTAGATAAATGGATCATATCAAGTAAAGCTTAGTCCATATCTGAAACCCTGCATAGTCTACCTTCATAGAAGTCTGCCATGGATTTTGAATGCGTAGGGGGTCTATTGACCCGATCAAGAGCCAAAATTTGGTAAAAAAATTATACATCACATATATAATATTATAAAACATTCATATTATATATTATAATAGGGTAAGTACCCTTTATTTTATTTCGGATAAAGGGTACTTCCCTAAGTTGCAAACCATGTAGTCTTGGGGATGGGAGACAAAAGGGTGGACCAAAAGTTGATATAACCTTGTAGGAAGGTTTTCAAAGTTTAAATAAACCTGTTTAAAACATTTAAACATATAAAATATGAATTAATCCCAATATGATGGCCTAGAACCTGAAACTTGTAGGTAGGCATAATAGGTAATGTTTAGGCCTAAAAGCCAATTGAAGAGTCACTTATAATTCTAGCATGAGATAAGATTTATAACTAGTTGGAACATTTTTATAGGATTAATTTTTAAATGTATGATATTTTTTAGTGCATGAAAAATGACAAGTAAATCCATTTCAAATTAGAACCACATCATGGCCTATGCAAAGGAGAAAACAAGCTCCATAAGAGAGGTTTGGTTGCTCATATCTACTTTGATGCCTTAAATGAATATCCAAGAGGTTTATATGTGTTATTAGGGGTCATAAATGACAATTTTTTGTCATTATTTTCCTTTTAAAACATTAAATATTCATGAATGAAGCTTAAGAGGGTAAAATAGGCCTAGACTCACCAAAACCCTTGCTAGTGACTAGTTTGAGGAAACAAAAGAGATAATGCACCAAAATGGCATAGTTTTCCTAGAAAAAGGTTTAGATGTTATATGGGGTTCTCTTAGGATACTCCCCATAATTTTTTAATATATGGAATTATACGTATGGGGGAATAAAATAGAGTATTTCTAACTATTTTGTGCATTATGTAGGTTCTAAGAGGTTTCAAAAATGAAATAAAATTTTAAAGGAATATTGGGACTTAATATAACTCATAATGTTAATTTCAGGCCTTGTAAAATATCTTAAGTTGTCATATGAGTTTATTCATCTCATCTAGTCAGAACTAACATAGTGAACATGATGGTGAGAATGATGAAAACTTCAAGTGGAAGTATTTTTAAGGTATGCCTAATGACTCTAAGGATATGGAGGGTATTAATAATTGTCATCCATTACCTTATAATTATTTCATGAGAAATTAAATTATTTTTAGAAGCCAAGTGGGTAAGGTGTGTGAAAGAAGAGTTTTCTTGACAACAGGTAGTGGTGGATCACTTCTAAGAGATTTCAGATGATTAAGACTATAACCAATGCATGGGGAGGCATTTATACAACCCTTACCCCTAAATACAATCATCATAACTATCCCTATTTAGTTATTGTATGTTTTAATAGGGATGAATGATGAAAGTATTATCCTTGTGTAAGATGAAAACTCCTATGCCACATTTCAAGAGTTTCATGACTTATGGTGACAATTGTGATTCATAAATTTTCATGATCAATTTAAAATTCCCTTTCCATAAATAATTAAATCATTTTATAAAATTTAAAAGTGTCTTTGTGACATTTAGACTTCTCTCTTCTCCTCTCTCTCTCTCTCAAGTTCTATAAGAACTAGCCATTTTAGCCTTTGTGAACTATGATCCACATGAGTGTGGAAAAGCCTTACTAATTTGTATACAATGGATAAATAAAGGCTACTAATTTTTACTTCTTCCATGAATATTTTTAGTGTGTTTTACTTGGATTATTGATTTTGCTTAGTGATAACTCTTGTTTATTTAGCATGTTATCTCATTCTCTCACCTTTTTACAGTTGGAAAGCTTCTTCTTGTAGGTCATATGAAGTGTTTTTTGATGTGTCAAGGTTGAGTGTGTTAGTATACTCAAATAGTACCATTATAATCCTATTTTCTAGTCCTCCTAGCCTAAACATTCATCACAGCCTCATAATGAAATATTTATGTGAAAACATTTAGATTGGAGAAGTGTATGTTTGGTTAGTCCCTTATTATCATATGTAACAAGTAGTTGGTTAGAAATAATCAACTAATTTGGTGTATCACCTCCTTTAGGATAGTTTAGTTTTAATTTTCACTCCTTTTTCCCTCACAAGAATAGGTGTAGTAGTGATTTATAAGTGGTACATCAAGGGAGCTATCCCTATCTAGAGATTCACCTCATTATTAGGCTACCCATAGTCTAGAGGTGTTTCAATTGTGCCACTTGGATGAGAAGAGATAAGATATCTACTCAAAGGGTGAAAATCCAAATGAAAATAGTTTTTTACATGCCTGGTGAGACTCCTAGTCTAAGAATTTGAAGTATTTTTGGTATTGTCCTTCAACACATCAACCTTTATAAGCATCTATCCAAGCATCAATGGTGACTCCAAAGTTATATATTTTGGTAAATTAGCCTAGGTTTTCCTTTTGAAGATTTTTGGTAACATTTTTATTTGTTTTATTGATTCCCAATGAATTTTAATGGCTAATTTTGGTTCTGAGTATTATTGTATGCAATTTGGTGAGGTATTTAAAGTTTATGGCATTCCCCATCAGCCTTTATATAATCCTTAACAACCTTGTCATGATCCTTATCAGTATTTTTATGATTTATATTAGACCTATAACCAGCCTTCTAAATATCTTGATCCTCTAAGTCAACTGAGTCACTTCTCAAGTCAGCCCATTTCCACTTTCAAACAAACTCTCTTGAGTTATGAGAAGTGCATGATAGAGCTTGATAAACTAAGGGTATATGGTCAAGATTTTCCTAATAATCTCATTCATAAGATGATAAATGCATTATATATGGTTAAAAAAGAGTGGGCACCCATTAAGAGAGTAGATTGGCAAAGGCTCTTAAGTGAGATGCTAGATGTGGGTAGCTTGATTGGATATTTATAATATTGGTGAAGAATTCATGAGGAGTAGCCTCACCAATTATATCATCCTTAATATCCACTTTCCAAATATTTCTATCAGTCCTACTTCACCCCTACTCATGAACCCAATGAAGCTTATCAAAGCCATCATCTTCCTAATCAATTGGAAGAGAGATTTGGGAAAACAAACCTTATTTTTGAAGTAAATATTGATAGTTAGATTTATTTAGACAATAATTATATGTAATAGTATATATCATTAGTAAATGAAGTTGAATATAATACCTCATTTCCCTATCCCATTACATCCCCACCTCAAGAAAGAGACGTCTAGATATGAGATTCTAAGTTGGAGACAAGGTGGAGAATCTAAGCCTAAGGATATAAAAAGTTTTTTGAACACTTCATCCACTCCTCAAATTATATCACTACCTCAATAAGAGACTCATAATCCTAAAATCCTAAGATATAATAAGGTAGTGGAATCATGGGGAAATAAATAAGATAAAATCCTAGATAAAGAGTATGAAATTGAGAAAGAGCTTGATCTTATGCAATTCCCTCCCACCCTTCCTCAAGACACTCTTTATCTTCCTTGTCAGCCCTCTTGTACTCCTTACACTCATTATGATTCCTATAAAATTTAAGAGATAGTTTTCTAAGAGATCCTATCCAAACAAATTTAAGAGTTTAAGTTGAGAATGAAATTGTTAAGTCAAAGTGTGATGGAAGGTTAGAGCCAAAAGAAGATTATATGCCTAGACACACCTAATATAACCTTCCTCAATAGAGTGATCAAGATATATAAGATTTAAATTAAGTGATTATCAAATGGAAATTATAAAAACAATATATTTTATCCCAAGTTCTACCTCTCTTACCTTAAGAACTTCCAAAAGAATCCCCTACAATTCATTCTCAGTCTGATGTTGAGTTCTATGTGCCACCTCCACCAACTAGTTCATATTTTCCTCACCCCATCACCCTTTGCCTTGGTGGGACTATGGAAATAAATAGGAGTATTTGTTTGACAAAAATTTATAACTCTTACTTAAATAAAGTATAGCTCCTTAGTAGCCTCGTTGGACTAAGTCACATGATTACAAGATGCCTAGTCCTGGCATCACCAAGAGGAAGAAGGAAATTGAAGATCTTGCATCCCTTGAGAGAAAAATTCATGTTAAGATAGTTTATATGTAACTATAGAGTCCTAAATAGGTCTTAAATTCTAAATAAGAGGTGGTCTCTTGTGTTAAAACTTTTGATTGGGTTGATATGGAAGAATGGTTGCTTTTTGCTAAAAAGGAAGAAATCATCATTGGTTCTTCCATCATTATCCAAGACATTATAGATGGGAAATAAAAATTATCTAATCAAAATTTAGATGACTTATTTGTATTAATTAGATTAGGTTATACTCTTATTTAAGGAGGATATGAATTAATCAAAAATGGAGAAGGCAGCCTTGATACTCAAGTGAGTATGCAAAGAAGAATAAACTTTTCAAATTTTTCCTTTCAAGACACATATCAATCCCATGATGACATATTTGAAACAATAAATATGGGTTATAATTATCTTAACTAGTTGGGAGAAACACATCAGATCTTGAAGGATGGTACAAGCTCTTATTGGCCTCAATATTATAAGGAATAAGAAACTATTCCTCTTGAAGCCATGCCTACCAAGAAGATACAATTTGATCATGAGATGAAGAGTGGGTATTAGTATGAGGTATGTGTATAGGTTTAATAGGAATATATCTACATTTGAGACCTAATTAAGGATGATATAATTGAGATCAGATCAAGTGAATTACCAAGGAATAGGGTTGATCTATAAAGCATCCAATCCAAGGAGAAACATGCTTTCCACTATGATTCATCTCATGAATAAGGAGATTCAAGAAACTTTCCTTTTTATCCTAGAAAGGAGGTATGCTTAGTCACTATTTATGCATACTTTTTTATTTTCTAATTTCCCTAAGTACTTTGATCTCATGTGTGTGTCTTGTTAATGTGTTTACTTTACTTTGTGTGTGTTCTTTTTTTCATTTGGTTGAGGTAATCAATTGGTCTTGTCTTGATCAAAAATTTATGTCAATTATCAAATTCATCTTGTTTGGTTTTATACTTTAGATGGCTCCCTAATCCCATCAACAAGATAAGGCCACTGATCTTTAGTATAATAGGCCTACTACCCTTATGAGTCACCAATTTGTTGACCAAATTTAACCTTATAGGTCAAAGTGGGACCTATATAGGTAAAAAATTGATTTTTAGACGTTTTAGGTGTCTTATATTTTGTCATGGGGTGTATTATAGTCTATTTCATGTAATTTAATGTAAATCTAGCCTTAGTCATGGTCCAATTAGTTTAGGTGTCATTTTGAGTCATTTAATAGCCATTTAGGGGTCATAAATGCAAGTGGAATAGTTTTAAAGGTGTCTAAGTGTCCTATTTTCCTTTCAAATGTTTAATAAGTTAGATTCCTATTCAAGAATGTTAGTTCATTTAAAACTTACAAGTTATCTAGCTAAAAAGTAGGAAATCAGCTGAAAAAGGAAGAGTTTGGCACTTGTACAACCCATGATGGAGTGTGAGACATGGGAAAAGGTTTTGATATGACTCCTTAGATTCCTTATAAAAAATTTACATGCTTGACATGCTCTATAATAGTTATTTCTGAGCTAAAACCATTCTACTCCTTCTTCGCCTTTTTAGACACACAGAACCAGTCAATAGTTTTATTTTTGGTATGGAAAACTAAAGAGGTTTTAGGTTAAATGAATTTTTAATGTGATATTACACTTATATAGATCCATTTATATAAAAATAATTTTAATATTGGTCAAATCTACTTTATGAACTATCTCTAACAAGTTGACTATGTTCTTTTGCTCACTATTTTCTACACCTTATAGGTTTTGATCTATTTTTGACAAGTCCATACAATTCAGTTGGTAATTTTGAATCTAGAGGATGTTTTATCTCTTTTAAAATTATCTCCATGATTTTTTTATTATTTCAAGGTGTTTTGATATGCAAATCATCTCATGTTATAAGAGGGGGTATCATTTTGTGTTGTAGGCATGTTTCCACTATCTATAGAATATCCATGCTTTGATAATGGTTTTAGAGGGTGTATATAATTTTATCAACATTTTTAAAATGTCATATTTGTCTCATCCTCTTTAAAACTCTTTCCATAAATAAACCTTCATGGAGCACATAGTTACATTGACATGCATAATTAACTTTCAACTTGTTCTTAACTATAACCATGGTACTTTGAAGTGTACAACATTTATAATGGTATTTTATAGGTCCATAATATTTTTGGAAGAGTATTACAACATGATACATAAAAAAAAATCTATAAATGGTATAATATTAGACTATGGTGACTAATGCTCCTACACATCCCATGGTTCTACTTTGCTCAATGCTAAGGTACATCTATAATAATTAAACCCATGAAGTAAAGGTATTTGATCTTGTTTTGAGGTCCTTAAGGGTTTAAAAACCCATTTTAGACCTTCAAAAGTTATATAATCGGTTGTATACCTATAAACATGCATGTACCCATGGTTATCCCTTCATTTCTAGGTTTATAACATTACAAGTGTACCTACAGGTACCATTAATGAGAAAACATATGGGAAAGAGGTTTAAGATTGGGATGAGGTCATTTAAGTTGAAAATCATCCATTTTATAAAAATTTTAAGGCCTAAAATTGATCAAAAGAATATGAATATGCATACTACCTACATTTCTCATCCTCACTACCTATATGTGAGAATCTTCACCTATAGGTGGTACCATATGGGGATAAGAACTCTTAATGGAAGAGTTGGAAAAGTTAGAACCTTCCTTTGAGTCTTAAAGTGTTGAATATATCATAATACACATTATTTTAGTGTTAAGGGGATAAGAAAACTATGGGATTAATTCCAAAGTTCAAAGCCTGTGTTCAAGGACCTTTTCCCTAAAATAGGAATACATAACAACTAAGATTTTTGTTGAGATCTTAAAATAGGTTTAAAAGGACTTTTGATGTACCCAAGTGAGCATATATTTATCTCTCACATAGGAGTTAAATTTTAAAAAGGCCTAGGGTGGATTATTCATTTGGTTTTCTAGCTAAACAAGCTCAAACATGCACCTCTAACCATTGAAGTTCATTAGTGAAACCTATAGGTTTGAGCTCCAATTAGACTTTTCACCTAAAATTGTAAAAATAGACCATTGAAAATGTATATGAATGATTCCAAATTATGAAATTTAAATTTATTATCTAAAATACCATCAAGAGGAGTTGAGTGGTGACGTTCTAAGGTCCAACATGCACGTATAGGTATTCCATAATGTAAAATATACACCAATAGTTAATTGTAGGAGCAAACAGTCCAAGGTGGAAACTTGAACATGGAATCACTAGGATTGGTAGATGAAATATGGTTTCAGATATTTTAAAGGAGTTATCATGACCTAAATTCCACATAAACATGATTACATATTATGTCTAGCCTCATAAACACTTATAGGTGTCCCTTCATAGGAAAATGAGTGCCTATAGGTGAGTAGGTAGATAATGACCTATGCATGGTGTATTAGTGATGATTTATCCCATAAAAGGTGAATATAGATAAAATAAGATACTAGGCAACCTTTAATATTCAATAAGTGACTCTACACATAATGATCAAGGTCATATTAGAGAGACATGTACCTAAAAAAATCAAAGAGGTAGAAACATAGTCAATTAACTATGATCGGCCTTGGGAGCAATTCAAACCCCAAAGTGTAAATTTAATCAAGGGAATATATTAATTTAATATTTTTAGGATTTATTAAGTATTATTTACTATCTTAAAATCCTAATACATATAGGGTCACCTATAGGTGACCCCTCTAAGGTAGGAGATATAATCAGGATTATACATAGTCTTATGAGTTCAAGTGTATGGAAGGGTACATGAGAGGTTTTAGGGATACATTAAGAATATAATACATTAATTATGGTAATTTAATATCTTCATGACACTATATAAATGAATATCTAATAGATAAAGGAATCATATCAATCAAGCTTAGTCCATATTTTGAAACCTTGCACAGTTTGCCTTCATAGAAATCTGCCTTGGAGTTTGAAGGAATATGAATGTCTATTAACTTGATAATGATCCCAAATTTTGTATATAAAGTATTAATAAACTAGATATTATTCTCAAAAATTCATTTTTTCTAGAATAATATGGGAAGTACCCTCTATTTTATCTCAAATAGAGGGTACTTCCCTAGGTTACAAACCCTATAGTCTTGTGGATGGGAGACAAAAGGGTGGAATAGATGTTGATATAAACTTTTATGAAGTTTTTTAAATTTTAAATACACATATGGAAAACATGGAAACATATAATATAGGTAGGATACCCAATATTATGGCCTAAAACCTCAAACATGCAAACAGGCCTAATAGTCAAGGTTTAGGCCTAAAAGCCAAATGGAGAGTCACTTCTAATTATAACATGAGATAAGATTTATAACTAGTTTTAACATGTTTATAAGATTAATTTTGACATTTATGATATTTTTTAGTTCATGATAAACCATAATTAAATCTATTTTGGCTCAGAACCACATCATGGCTTGTGTAAAGGAGAAAACAAGCTTGATAGGAGAGGTTTGGTTGCTCATATTTCCTTTGATTCTTTACATGGAGATCGAATAGGTTTATAGGTGTTATCAAGGGTCTTCAAAAACCATTTTTTGGCATTAATTTCCCTATAAAATTTCAAATCTTCATGAATGAAGCTTAAAAGTGTAAAATAGGCCTAAACTCACTAAAACCCTTACTAGTGACTAGTTTGAGGAAATGAAAGAGATAATGCACCAAAAATGCATAGTTTGCCTAAAAAAGGATTGTATGTTGTAGGGTACACTCTTAATATACTACCCATACTTTTGGACTATATGAAATTATATGGATGGGGTATAAAATACTGTATTTCTAACTATTTTATGCATTATGTAGGGTCTAAGAGGTTTCAAGAGATGAAATCAACTTTGGAAGGAATATTGGGACTTGATATAACTTTCCATTTCAATTCCATGACTTGGAAAAATTCCTAAGTGTTCTTACCAGCTGCTTCATCTTAGATAGTTAGAAAAGGAATAGTGAACATGATGGTGAGAAGGATAAAAACTTAAGTTGGAAGTATTTTAAAGGTATGCTTGATGACTCAAAGGATATAGAGGTTCTTGAAAAAAAATTTACACTCCATTTTATGTATTTTTCATGAGTATATGAAGTCATTTTAGAATCCAAGTGTGCAATGTGTGTGAAAGAGGAGTTTTCTTGATTGTAGGCAATGATGGCTCATTTCTAAGAGAATTTAGATGATCAAGAATACAAACAATGCATGGAGAGGCATGTATGAAACCCTTCCCCCTCAATCCAATCATAAAAAATATCCCTAGTTAGTTTTAGGATATTACAAGAGGGGTGAATGATGAAGGTAGTTTCCTTGTATAAGATGAGAACTCCTACACCACATTTCAAGAATTTTATGACTTGGGGTGACACTTGTGATTCTTGAATTTTCATGATAAATTTAAAATTCCATCCTCATGCACAAGTAACTAATTTTTTTATCTTTAAAAGTATCCTTATAACATTTAGATTTATATCTTCTCTTCTCTCTCTTAATTTATATAATAACTAGCCATTTTAGCCTTTGTAAACTATGCTCCACCTGAGTATGGTGAAGCCATACTAATTTGCATACCATGGATCAATAAAGACTATTTATTTTTACCTCTTCCATGACTATTCATAGTGTGTTTTACTTGGATAATTAATCTTACTTAATGATAACTCTTGTTTCTTTAGCATGTTGTCTCATTATCTCACCTATTTGGAGTCAGAAAGCTTCTTCTTATAAGTCATGCCAAGTGTTTTATAATGTGTCAAGCTTAAGTGAGCTAGTATATTCAAATAGTTCCATTATAGAACTCTTATCTAGTCCTCCTGTCTTAAACATTCATCACAACCTCATAATGAAATATTTATGTGAGAAGATGTAGATTATAGAAGTGTATGTTTGGTTAGTCCCTTGTTCTCATGTGTAACATGCAGCTAGTTGTAAGTCATCAACTAATTTGTCGTATTCCTCATTTAGCATAGTTTAATTTTAGTTTTCTCTCCATTTTCCCTTAAAATAATAGGTGTAGTAGTGATCTACAAGTGATACATTAAGGGAAATATCCCCATCTAGATATTCACCTCATTCTTAGGCTACCCCTAGCCTAAAGGTGTTTCAATTATGCCACTTTGATGGGGAGAGATGATACATCTTCTCAAATGGTGAAAATTCAAGTGACAATAGTTTTTGGCATGTCTAATGGGACTTTTAGTCCAAAAAGTTAAAGGATTTTTGGTGTTGTCCTTTAACACATCAATTTTTTGAGGCATCTATGTATCAATGGTGAATCTAAAGTTATATCATTTGGTGAAGTATCCCAAGTTTTATTTTTGAAGATTGTTGGTAATATTTTTATTTATGTTCTTGCTTCCCAATGAAGTTTCATGGCTAATTTTGTTATTGAGTATTGTTTTACACAATATGATGAGGTATTTCAAGCTTATGGCATTCTCCATCAGCCTTTGTATAATCCTTACCAGCCTTTTCATGATCCTTATTAGCTCCAATATGATCCTTACCAACCTTTTTATGATTTGGATCAGACCTATAATGAGCCTTCTCAATATATTGATCCTCCTAGTCAACCTAGTCACTTCTCAAGTCAATCCATTTCCACTTTCAATCAGACTCTCTTGGGTTATGAGAAATACATGATAAAGATTGATACACTAAGGGGATATGTTCAATATTTTCCTAATCATCTCATTCATAAGGTTATAAATTCATTAGAACTAGTTAAAATAGAGTGGGCACCCATTGAGAGAATAGATTGGCAAAGGCTCCCAAGTGAGATGTTAGATGTGGGTGGCTTGATTGCTTCTTTAGAAGATAGGTTAATAATTCATGAGAATCAACCTCACCAAGTAAATCATCCTTTATATCCACTTCTCCAAGATTTATATCAGTCCTAATTGACCCCTACTCATGAGCCCAATCAAACTTATCAAAGCCATATTTTTCCCAATCAGTTGGAAGAGAGAGTTGGGAAGATAAACCTTATTTTTGAAGAAAATATTGATAGGTATAATGAGTTGGCCAAAAATAAAATGGAATATTCCATATAATTAGAAAATTAATTGTAATATAATCCCTTAATTCACTATCCAATTACATCCCCACCTCAATAAGAGACATCTAGATATAAGATTCCAAGTTTGAGATAAGGTGGAGAATCCAAGCCTAAGGAAATACCAAGTTTTTTAAACAATTCATCCACTCTTCAAATTATATCACTACCTCAATAAGATAATAATAATCCTAAAATATTAAGTTGTAATAAGGTATTGGAATCATGGGGAAAGAAAGAGGAGAAAATCATAGATAAAAAGTGTGAAGTTGAGAAAAAGCTTGATCCTATGAAACTCCCTCCAACCCTTCCTCAAGAGACTCCTTGTCTTATTTTTTAGCCCTCTTGTACTCTTTATCCTCATTATTATCCCTATCAAATTCAAGAGAGACTTTTCCAAGAGAACCTAACTAAGAAAATTGAAGAGTTAGAGTTGAGAATGAAATTGTTAAGGTGTGATGGAAGGTTTAGAGCTAAAAAAGATCCCATGCGTAAACACATCCCATCTAACCTTATTCAAGAGAGTTATCAAGATAAATCATATGTAAATAAATTTATTTTAAAATTTAATTAATAAAAAAAATCTATTTAATCCAAATATCTACCTCCCCTTCGTCAATAACTTCCAAAAGGATCCCCTACAATTCATTCTCAATCATATTTTGAGTTCTATGTGCCACCTTTACCAACTAGTTAATCTTGTCCTCACCCCATCACCCTTTACCTTGATGGACCTATGGTATGGGAACATAAAGAGGAGTATTTGGTTAATAAAAATTTATAACTCTTTCTTGAATAAAATATAATTCCTTGGCAACCTCATTGGACTAAGTCACATGATTACAAGATGCCTAGTCTTAGCATCACCAAGAAGGAGAACGAAATTGAGGATATTGTAGCCATTGAGAACCAAATTCATGTTATTATAGTTGAGATACGACTTAAGAGACCTCAATAGGTCCTAAATTTTGAAAAAAAGGGGGTTTCTTATGTTGAAACTTCTGATTGGGTTGATATGGAAGAATGTTTTCCTTTTGCCAAAGAAGAAGAAACAATCCCTACTAAATTTTTTATCTCCATTATTTATTTATACACTATATTTTTTAAGGTGGTCATGTGGAAAAACATAATATTATTATTTCCTTATTTTAGATAAATTACCCTTAAATTATGATATCAACTGCTTTCCTCCCTATATGATATAGAATGATATTCCTACAAAAGTTATTTTTCCTTAAGAGAGTTCATGGGATCACAACCATTTACTACCATCCAATTTTATAAATTGGAGAGTTCATTTCTAATTTTGTATTTGATATGAAACATATTACTAAATACCTCCTTGTTTTATACCTTGATATTAAATTTAACATTCTTCATTTTGGTCAATAAATTAAACATGGCTAATCCCATAACATTTATATTCCACAAATCTAGGATTCTACCTTTGATCTTAGGAAATTTGAACCACATGTGTTCCATTCTAAAAGGCATTCTTCCTATTAAATATTTTTATTTCATGATCAATTTTAGAGGATTATTATTAGATATAACTCATGGAAGAGGGTGCAAATAAAAGACCTTTGGAGGTAATAAATCTAAGGATATCAAATCTCTATCTAATTTAACTTATTTCAAACTTCATCTGAGATGAAACTCTATAAAATCATCCTCCACACCCTAAAGATAATCGAATATACTATAAGTTATTGGAGATCTAAAATTTTTAATGGCTCCTCCCTCTATCTTGATTTCCAATAAATCTATCACCGTATTCGAGCTTTACAAAGAAACTTATTGAACCAAACTCCGAACTCTTTGATCTAGTTCTAGAGAAGTAGGCCCAGTCCTCATGGGAGTCCCCAATATTTTTTTGTTTTTATATTTTAATATATTATGTCCTTCCTTTAGTAAATTTTTATCCTTTTGATGATCCAATTGGGGCTCATTCCTGATACTACTTTTCTCCAAGATGGTCTCCATGTCCTTAATATTTATAAGAGTAGTTTAGTTTATAACCATATATTGTATCATGAATGTATTTCATCATAGTATTAAGAGGGATTATTGTGTCTTTTATTCCTATAAGAGTCCTTGTCTTCTTATTATCCTTATTTTTCCAACTAGGTTTGACAAGCTTGTTCTTGGCATGGGAGGGGCACAATTTAGTGATATAACCCAACTTCTTGCATGTAAATTTTAATAAGGTAAAATTTCCATATTCAATCCTATAATTAATTCCCCCCATGGAAGTATTTAAAATTATATATGTGGGAATATCCTAATTTATAAATTAATCCTCACATAATATAGTGTAAACAAACCATGATCTAGCCCTTGTGGCACCATCAAAAGATATAAAATATCCAAAAAATTTAGTAATGATGATAAAAATATCCTCATCCCAAAGATAAATAGGGAGGCCTATAAGTAATACCCAAATGGGAATGGAATTTATATCCTCCATTTATGGATAAAAACTAGGTTTCCATGTCTTCAATAACAAACTTGAACAACTTAGAAACTAGGGCCCCCTAATACGATCTAATAGCAGTCATTTGGGTTATTCAGCTTGATGAGGAAGAAACCATTAGTCATGGCTGACATATCTATGTGTCCTTTTGGGGATCATTTTCTCTCAGTTCACTACCTAAAAACATAAATATTGTGTCTAAATCTCATAAATTTTATAAAAAGATAACACTCCATTTTGGAATAATTCTTTTGGATCAATAAAGCTAAAACTTTGATGTGAAACCCCTTAAAGTCCTTTTATATCATGAATTCATATTTGGGACAAATTTTGTGGTGTTACATAAATTTTTATTTGAGTTTAGAGACCCAAAATATCTTACCTAGTGATTCATAATTCTTGGTCTTAGATGCCTCTTATTCTAGTTAGATTCTCTCACACAAGTCATTAGGTACCTCACCCAATCAATTCTAATCTAGGCACTTTCTGACTAATGATCCCATGTGACCTTTCTCCTCTACCTTTTGGCTGAAACCATTTCCATCACCCTTATCCCTCTTAGAATCTTCATTTAATTTTTTTCCCACTCAATTCTCATTCTCTTTACTAATTCCATCTCCATTTTTTACCTAGAATGTTATAGTTAATTACATAAAAATTCACACATAATTGATGCGTATGCATGGGTATGTGAAAAATAGTTACAAGTAATAATTTTTAAAAGGTTTCAAATTTAAATTGGCATTATATATCAATACAATATATATAAAATGGGTATAATATTCATTCATATTCATATTCTACATGAAAAATTAAAAATTTCACTTTTTCAAAGTTCAAAACTTTCAAAGGCATAAAATTTACAAATAGAATCTAGATTTGTTTGTGGTGGTGTGATTCATCTCATTTTTAAAGTAGGACATGTTCTACTATAATTACACTTTATGTATATGATTTCACTTTAGTGAGATACATTTGGTGGTTCCACCTATTCTCCTACCCCTTTTGAGTCTTGTGACACTCAACATCTATGGTTACATTGTAGTGAGCCACATTTGGTGGTTCCACCACTTCAATTATTCTATAGAGTAACCTATATATTTATATGATATTTTCAGAATACAATCTTTCCATCTTAACTTATTTTATTAATTTTAAAATTTAGATGTGATCACTCTCAATTGACCACATGTTCCACATGTATCCAAATTCCCCAATAAGGGGACACACTCTTTTCCACTTTACATTAATAGGGTAATTAGATTTAAATACTCTTTCATGTGTATTTTTTCCTTTCCCTCTTTTGAAATTTCAAATTTTAATTTTTAGATTTTCAATTTTCAAATATGTATAGTAACTACTTTCAATGGATTTTTTGCATATTTTTAATTAAGGCACCTTGAACAATCAAGCTTTAGATAAAAATATAAAGTGTGTGTATATACACTTAGGTTTTCATCTCCTTTAATATAGTAATTCCTTTCCATTTCATCACTAGAATGGGGGTGGTTGGAAATAAAACACCTAAATTTAATCATTAAGTGTTTAGAAATGCTTAATCTTGACATCCTTACCTTAATTGGCCTATTTTATATTTTATTAACTTGTAATCTTTATGAGATCCTTCACTATTCTACTCATTATCTTTTAATTACTAAAAACATCATTCAAACATCCCTATTATACTTATAGATTCATATTAGCCAAGTTCTAATAGTGTCTATCCTTCTCAGACAAAACAAAACAAAGGTAGATAGGGTTGTAGCCCAACACTATCCACTATTATAGATTTGTCTCTCATGTTTTAATGATTAATTTTCAAGTTCAAGACATTTCATATTTTCCCTCCCACACTATTAGTAAATTTTGTTAACATAAATATTAAAAATGTATCACTATATGAGAAAATCAAAGTAATGAAATACACATATAGGAATCACTTGGAAATGTTAATACACATTAAGCAAAATGGTACTAATCTTTCCAATTCAAGTTTTGATTTATTCTAGCATTCATATGCCATGTTTTAAGTTACTTTATTATAGGTCAAGGGAATTCATTATTAAACATTCAAGTCAATTTTATAATTGTATCCATATAGTCAAAATATCAAGATTCACACACTCATTCTAGGAGAGAGAACTACATTATTCTAAGGAGCTTTTTGGCTATGTATGAAACACTTAGATTATAGGGTTTATCACAGTTTTTAGAAAATTAAAAATTAGCAAAAAAATAATTTTTTTGCCTTATTTTTGGTTTGAGCTTAAAATTTACAATTTTTTTAAAAAAATTGAAAATTAATTAATTAATTAATTAATTTGAATTAATTAAGAATCAAAATCACAAGTAAAACACTTTATTTCCCCAAACCATGTAAATGCTTCTTCAAGTTCTCTTATGTAAAAGGCCATTGACTTTATCAAAATTATACTAAAGTGCCTTGAAACTTTTTAAAGTTATGAAAGTGCTTTTCAATTTTCCCCATGTTGTGGTAAAGTGCCTCAAAACTATTTCAAGTAGTGCAATTTATATTTTCAATTTTACATGCAATATAATTATAAATTTAAAAAATAATAAATCAATTGAAATAATTTTTAATTATTTTAAATTTTTAATTTACTTTCTAAAATCCCATTGCCATGAAATTTCCTTAGATACTTCCTTGAGTCATGCAAATTTGTTTTAGCATCTTTCAAAGGTGTTTGTAAATTGTTTACCAGAAAGCTTATCACATGTTAATCCTACTAAGTAATGTGTTATATAAAAGATGAAATAGTACATTTTGAAAATGATTATTCCATATTTGTATCAAGAAATAACTCAATGAACCTTTTTGATGTTCCTTAGATTCACCTAAAAGAGACATCAACTATATGCAAAAGTTTTTCTGGACCTATATTAGAGGATGCTCACCTCTTCATCTATGATTATTTTTGTGGAATGTAATTTTTAATATCTATTTTAATAATAGAGGTTTATATAATTTTAATCTTCCCACACTCTATATTAAGGATATTATGTGAGATAAACTATTTTATATCCCATATTTATAGAGTGACTGCATAGTGACCCTTGACAAAAGGATGTAGGAGTGAACCTAGATGTTGAAGCACTAAATTTGGGCCTAAAAAATAATAGGTATAATATTAGATTTGATGCCTAATATATAATATCGATGTTTCATTTAAATGTATTTCATTTTATTACTAGTGCATAACATATTAAATCTAATTTAGTGGATGCAAAAAATAAAAATCCATTAATAAATGTTGAGGGTGAGCCTAGCATTGTGATAAAAAATAATGTATTTGATTATATCAAAAATCTAAAATTTGAAAACAATGAAACTGTTCAAGATTATCATCAAGAAAAGGAAGTTCGTGGCTAGAAACATATATTGTATATGTATTTAAATATATTTATTTTTGCCTTCAAAGTCATTCTCACTTGGTGTTATGTTTTAAGTAAGATTTGAACACAATATCAAATAAGGATGGACTATTTGTGATGTATACTTATATAGGTACATATTAAGAGAATGCATTGAAACTACAAATCAGATATGAACATTTCACATGTGTATGGGAGTAGGAGGATTTCAATATCATATATTGAATAATAAAAATAAGTTTACATTTTCATCTCAATAAGATGCAACATCATTTTAGTCATGATTTTAGTTATAAATAGTGACTGTGGACCTTACCAAAGTAAAATATTTCTTAAAATAGGTTGAATTTAGTTTTGTAAATTTTTGTATTTGTGAAATACCACATATACAAGGGGAAAATATAGAGATTGATGATGTTATCCATGTGTACTCATTAATTATGGATGATAAGAGGTCAACACAACTTCTCATGGAATATATAGATAAATTCATGTTTAATGAGGTCCCATATGAGGTTATCAAATAATATACAATGGATGAATAATTTTTTTCCTATAAATTTAACATTGTAAAGATAAGGAACAATTTTGTAGTGGTGAGGAATAATTTTGTAAATTTTTTTAAGATAAGACATAATACTCAGTATGCATGAGAGAATAATAGTTATGAAAGTAGGTTGAAATTTATTGACAAGTGTAGTCAATGATTGAGATTGTCTTTGATGAAGGAGAAAATGAATCAATTATTCATGAAACTTCTAGTCCTCTAGAGTCTTTTCTCATAACTCCTAGTTTTATTTATTATAAAAATCTGATTTTTTTAATTATTTTAAAAATCATGAATATTAATTACACTTGGTGAGAAAATCATAATTACACCTTTGCACTTTTCATCATGCAATTTTACTTTTTCACTCTTGCACATAGTGCAATTACACCAACTCATTTTTACATTGCTTAAGTGGTTTTTTTATAAAATCACTTTTACACCACCTAAAATGGTTTAAATGTGGTTATGAATTGTAACCTCCTTCCTGAGTTATAAATATGATTATTAGGCTCATTAAAAGGGTTTTTTATAACAACATAACTCTAATACATATTTTTGTAAGGCAATATTGTATTACAACTTAACAAAGATCAATACAAAGAAGCATATTTGTAAACTATGTGTTCAAATTCTCTCCATGAATTATGAATGTGTGTATTATTAATTTATATTAAAATATTTTATTTCATAGCTTTGTCATAAATATTATCGATTAGTATTAATGTGTAAATTACATAGTATAGTTTCTTTTTGAATTTTTGTCTATTATTTCTACAAATGTGAAATCTCGATGGGGTTTCAGTAATATTTTAATTATCTTTTATGAGTAAATATGAGATGGTTAGATTTGGTTTGATATTAGTATAAGAGAATAATCTTTTTATATTTTTTAATCCTAAGATTTTAATTATGTCTTTACCACCCATTTAATGAGAAGAGTTATCTAGGATCACAATGTTTCTCCTTCTTAGGCCATTCTAGTGAATCTCTATGTTTAGTCACCTAGAATCATCTTTCATTTTTTCCAAGATTATCATGGTATGTTCTATGCTTAATTTATTATAATTATAAAATTATACTTTTATTCATTTCTTTTATATATTTCCCATCATTACCTTCATTCACCTCATTTCCTTTGTATATCCTTTATGTGCTCTACAGTTACAAATATGAAACCTGTAATAGAAGACATTTTTGTTATAAATATCTATGAATATATTTTCCCCTAATTTTCCATTTTTTGGATTTAAATAATTTTATTTCCACTTACTAATAATATATGGTCTTCCCTACATTTATGACTAACATAAGGACTCAATTCCCACACTGTTGACTCAAAATCACCAATTTGTCCCCATGACAATTTTTTGAGCCAATAGATTTTGGAGACTCCACTGGGGATCAAGTTAATTTATTCAAATTATTTTTAGAAATTTCAAGTAACCTCTCATATAATGGAGTTTCATGACTCCATTGAGATAAAGTAACTAGTTCCTGCATCTTTGTAATTGAAGAAATGGTATTGGTTCACCCTAACCCCAATTTTCCCTATGTTTCATGGGGAAAATGTTTTGGGCCATTGGCTTTAGTTCAATACAATTAATTAACACTAGGCTTAAATAAGATATTTAAAAAAATTTATGGTCAAAATGGTGAAGATGTATATAACCATATCCTAGCCTTCACAGTGTCTTGTAGTATATTGGGAGTTATGCATGAGGATGTCACTATGAGAATTTTTATTGAAACTTTCATTCAACCTACTGCTAAGTGGTTCTAGCTCATGGAATATGTATTAATTTTAAATTTATACTATTTTAATAACAAGTTCGTAAATGGATTCAAATTAGGTATGTGTGTGTATTATTGTCATATTTCTTCTAAATTTAGAAGCAAGATGATGAGCATATGAGAGAGTTCATAGCATGATTCAACAAATTATTGAGATTGATTCATCATTTAGATCACCCAAGTCAAAAAAATTATATTTTTTTCTTCATTATCTATCTACAACCATATATCAAATTCATAATGATGAGTAATAGAGTAAACGACTTAGAAACTGTACAACAAGAAGTTATCAAATTTGAAGATGGCATGGTATTATCTACAATGTTGAAGAAATAAAATTCAAAACATGTTACAACTACAATTAGTAATGATGAAGTGGTGTAACCTAATATAATCAAGAGACCTCTACATTTAAAAAATATTTTCCAAAGGAAACTGATTAAACATGTTGAAACTCTAACATAGAAAAAAATAAAGTGTTTCTTATCACATAAAATTGTTTCAGTTACATAATTATGGAAGAAGGTAAATATTTGTATTAGATAATATATGAATAATTTGAATTCCCCTTTAAAAAATAAGAGAAAGATGTTCCTATTTCATATGATTGTTTAAAATTCACAGTCTTAGGAGAAAATGATCTATTTGAGCAATAACTTGTTAAACCACCAATAGAAAGTAACATTAATGTAGAGTGAAATGTTTACCTTAGGAGTTTAAAGAGGGAAAAACATTTAAATTAGTATCTTTTTAGTTCAAAATAATAAAAAATAAGAATAACAATGCACTAAGACTAAACCCTCTTGCCTAAACACTAAGGGGGGCATAACACAACAAGAAAAAGTATAAAAAAAGATGAAGACAATACAAATTATTACCTCCCTTGTCACACATAATGATTAATTTTTGGCTTATGAATGTTTGTGCTCAGCTTATGATGAATGTAGTATATTCACAATGATCATCCATAGAGGTAACATCTCTCCAATGTCACTTGTGGATTGGTGTTGAAGTTTGGCATAATTTTAGGATAATAACTTTACTCTTAACTACTTCAAGAAGGTATTTCTACAAAATAACCTTACACATAAAATATTATGGATCAATGGTGTGAGCACCTATATTTATATCTTAGAGAACGAACTCTAACCATGGGTAGGTTAGGTTAAATTCTAACATGGGTTGAGTCAAAATTAACCTTGGCTAGGTGAGTCTAGCTCTAGGAGGGTTAAAGACACTCATGAAATCATGAAACTTCTATTTTAGATATTTTATAGGAATGAAAACTCACTTTAGATATTTTTAAGATGTGATCCATATTTTTGAATATTTATGAGATAAAAAATTACATTATTAGCTCATTTGTCTCTTTGACTTCATTTCTGGCACAAGCTCATTTTTAGTAAATGAAATTCACTAATTTGATTTGGATTTTATGTTTAGGAAAGTTAATTGGGATTTAAAATATAATTCATCTTGATTAGTGATTTTTATCTTTTGTTAATCAATTTGAATGACATGAATTAATAGATTAACATGTCAAAAGTGCCAAATTACTAGGTCATAATTTGTCTAGGGTTAAAACTAAACTAGGTTAGTGATGAATATAAGGTAATACACCATTTAAGCTATCATTATTATGTTTTTTGGAAATTAAATCCCTTATGCATATTATTTTGGGTGATGAAAGTGATTTCTAGGCTTAAAATGTGTCATTTTCTAAAAATTGAACTGAATGCTAACTTAAGCACAAAAGTGGCCAAATTTAGGTGTCTATAGGTTTCCCCTATTTGAGAAGGTGTTATGAGACACATGCATAGTAACATATTTTAAAATATTGAAATTTTTTCAATTCAAATAGTTTATGCCCCAAAGAGTGGTTGATAAGACCTTGATGCCCCATCGAGGGAACATGTAGCAAAAATAGAGTCATCAAATGTTCCCTTAAAATGACATGATATGTATGGTAATGGGGGTGGGAATAATAATTACCCAAAGGAATTTATAAATAGTAATATTAGAAGAGTCACTAATTTTCCCAAAGATAGTAATAATTAGTAATGAAGGGTGTGACATGGGTTTAACCAAAGGGGTTTATAAATAGCAGTACTGATGGATTCCCTAGTAGGGTGGTGGGATAGATTCTGGTTTGACCAAATGCAGTTCTAACCTACAATGGAAAAATAAGAAACATTGATTTGCCTAAAGTTAGTTATAACTAGGAATGAAAATGGAAACACACTAATTTTCCCAAAGGTGATTATAATTAAGAACCCATATATTGTCAAAGGTTAATGTCATATTTATAGCCTAGATATGAGTTTAAAGATGCATGTTTGAATAAACATGAGATATAGGCTAATAAATCATGTTGTGAAATGAGTATCAAAAAGAGGAATAAAAATATGGTGTTGGAAAAGGATAAAAATGCATTTATAGCATAAATGGGAGTTAGAATATGCACGTTCAAACAAGCATGGGATATAGGCTAAGAAGCTATGTTGTGAAATGGGTCTCAGAGGGGGGCCCAAAAAGATGGTGTTGGCAAAAGATAATAACATATTTATAGCCTAAATGTGAATTTGAAAATGCACATTCAAATAAACAGAATATATAGGCTAATAAATCATGTTGTGAAATGGGTCTCAGAGGGAGGCCCAAAAATATGGTGTTAACAAAGGATAACAACACATTTCTAGCATAAATGTGATTTTGAAGATGCACATTTAAATAAACATGGGATATAGTCTAAGAAATCATGTTATAAAATGGGTATTAGAAGGAGGCCCAAAATATGGTGTTGGCAAAGGATAACAACACATTTCTAGCCTAAATGTGAGTTTGAGGATGCACATTTAAATAAACATTAGATATAGGATAAGAAATCTTGTTCTGAAATGTGTCTTAGAGGGAGGCCCAAGAATATGGTGTTGGAAAAGGATAACAACACATTTATACACTAAATGTGAGGCCAAAGATGCACATTCAAACAAACATGGGATATAGGATAAGAAATCATGTTGTGAACTGGGTCTTAGAGGGAGACCCAAAAAGGTTGGGTTAAGGTTAGGATATTTTATTTAGACATTATCATCTTAGTATGTTGTATGACTCATGTGGATGCTAATTCATATATGCTCATCTATATAAACATATGATAAATCATTTCTTGCACTTGTTTATTAATCATGAATTGAGACATGGGTGAGGGTTATTGGCTAGTTTGTGACCATCGAAGTGATGTTTCCATCACTATAATAATCTTTTATCATGGTTTTTATTTGGATTTTGATATTATGCAAGATAGTTATGAATAAATAAAATGATAATTCATATTGTAAGCATATATGACTTAATTTAAATGTAATGATAAATAAATTAAGAATAAGATATGAATAATCAAATCCCAAGTGTAAATATAACAAATAAATCAAGTGTAATAGTAAATAAAAAAAATTTACAATTGAAGTACATGATATGAATAATCAAGACTTTAGTGTAAACAAAATGTAATAATATTATGGTAATTGAGAAAATAAATAAACAAAAAAGATAAAAATAAATAAAAAGACAATAAAACACCAAAAAAGACATAATAAAATAACAAAAAAAAAACAAAAAAAGTGAAAAAACAAAGCAAACAAAAATTTAGTAGTAAACTATTGTAAACACACAAAAAAGACAAGTCACAAGACACAACCAATGGTTAATCACAATGTTAGTGCAAATATAAAACAAATTGTTAATGAATGTGTAATAAAGGTGTTCATCTTAGTGATAAGGTGACCCCTAAGACAATTAGTTGTCACAAGGTTGCCCATAGGCTATAGGAAAATAAAAACATAAACAAGACAAACAAAAATTACCCCAAAATCATAGGAGAAAACAACAAAATTAGACAACAAACAACATGGGGGGGGGAGTAGAAAGAAAGGAAGGGATAGTTGAGATGGCTCTAAATGCATTAGGAAAGTAGATGTTGCCTACATAGTTCCATGGATGCAAGATCTAACATGAACTTCAAGCCCAATGTAGTTCTCTTAAGATATGGGATAGAATAAAATGGATGACAAGAAAATGTGATTGATGTGTAGAATAAAAAAAGCAATGGTCTCACAAAATGATGAGTACATGAGAAAATAGGGGATGAAATTTAATAATCATGAAAACTTCAACACAAATAAAGCATGTAAGTGTGAAAAATTGTGATTCAGGCTAAAACCACACTAAAAGTCTATAGATGAGTATCCACAAATGAACTAAAATGGTAATTCATAGTGTCTACTACATGTAAGGCTTAGAGGGAGAATGAACTCAAAAAATGGTGAGAGCATTGAAACAAAGAGTACTTACTAAATTATGAGAGTGTAAGATGAATCCAAGTCATCATTGGTGTATAAAATTCAAATACATAATGCCCATAATATTGACTCACAAAATGGTGAGAGCATATGGCTTAAAGACAAGAAGGATGGATAAACTAAATGACACGTGGTTACTTGTGAAATATTTATGGGTCCTAGTATCTTTAAGGAAAATAAGTTGTTAAAAAGGAAAGGAAGTTATGATCGGGTGAACCTAAGATACCCCATGTATCTAGGTACTACTTACATAGTTTGTGCAGACCTTAAGACAATGCAGTTCTCCTAGAAATGGGAGGAAAAAGACCAAGGTGGTCTACAAATAAATTGAATAAAGAAGATGGCCCATCCCAAAAATTTTGATGGATTTATATCTTGTGTGGAAATTCTAAGCCAATTTTCTTGATTTTGTGATTTTTTATAATTTTTAGATCTTTTACAAATGTTTAGGGGTTTTGAAACTATTTCAAATGCTTTTGGAATTTTCTTAGCATCTCAACTCAATCAAGAATTATGAGACATAGAATATTCCAACTCAAAAAATAATGAGAGTATGGCTTAGGTTACTCACAAAATGGTGAGAGTGTTCAAACTTTAATTAATTTCAAAATGGTAAGATTATGACGAAGGGGTGATTGAGTTGACCTCAACATGAATCTATAGATGCCTATATAGTTCCATTAATAACTCAAGTCACCATAGTTCTGGCTACATAAGGTGATGAAATACTTCCAAATATTTTTGGTATCTCAACTTGATCAAGAATTATGAGATACAACACAATCCAAACTCAAAAAATGGAAAGATCATGTAAAATGGGTGACTAAGTTGACCTCAATAGGAATTGACCTACATAGTCCCATTAGGACCTCAAGTCACTATATTTCCACGTACACTTAAGGTGGTGAAAATTTTCCAAATGTTTTTTGTGTTTTTGGTATCTCAAATTGATCAATAATTATGAGATATAACAAAATTTAAACTCACAAAAAAATGATATCTTGGAAAAAGGGTGACCAATATAACCTCAACATGAATTGAGTTCTACCTACATAGTCCCATTAGGACATTAATTCACTATAGTTTTGCCTATATAAAAGGCAGTGAAATGCTTCTAAATATTTTTGGTGATTTTGGTAGCTCAACTTGATTAATAATAATGAGATACAACATGATCCAAACTCAAAAAATCATGAGAGCATGAAAAAATTATGACTTAGCTGACCTCAATGCGAATCAAGTGATACCTACATAGTCCCATTTGGAACTCAAGTTGTTGTAGTTTTACATACATAATGCAATGAAATGCTTCCAAATGTTTTTGGTGTTTTTGATATCTTAACTTGATGAAGAATTATGAGATATAATATGGTCCAAAATAAAAAAATGGTGAGATCATGAAAAAATGGGCAACTAAGATGACCTTAACATGAATCAAGCACTACCTACATAGTCCCATTAAGACTTGAAGTCACTATAGTTCTGCTTACAAAAGGTAGAAAAATACTTCTAATTATTTTTGGTGTTTTTGGTATCTCAAATTGATCAAGAATTATGAGATACATGTTCCAAAATCATAAAATGGTGAGATCATGAAAAAAGGGTGACTGAGTTTACCTCAACATGAATCAATCATTGCATACATAGTCCCATTAGAACCTCAAGTCACTATAGTTTTATCTACACAAAAGGCATCCAATTAAGTACCAATAAGTTCTAGGTAAAAGGTAAATGGCAAGACAAATTATAATAGTAATGGCAAGGTGATGTAGTAATGCATGGTAAAGGTGTTATTCCCAATCCTTAGGTCCCTCTTGCTTTCTCTCATAACCCTCATGTGCATCTTTTCACTGATTCCCAATCATTTGTAGCCTTCTAGATTGTAATACCCCTTAAGTCAAACTTATGTATCTAGTTATCTTGATTCATTTATTGTATGTGATGACCCTTTAGATGTGTATAAAATTTTGCATATGATATTTGATGTTATCTTAATTATTTCATATTATATTTTTTGTTAGATTTTATGATATCAATGGATATGTAGGTGACTATATAAGAGTATTGTTATGTACCTTAGTAGTTAGTTTAGTAAAATTTAATTGGATGCATGATTACTTAGTATAATTAATTTGAGTGGATATATGTTTTATTTAAATTTTGATGTTGAATAACATGATGATTCATTTTGACTTATAATTGATTATACTGGACTAACCAAAAATTATGATTCAGTGTTGTGACATTCTTATATTAACAATTATATTATACATATGTGTATATCATTTCTATATCAATATTTTCTTAGATGTATTTGACGTTGTATTGAGTTTACATATTGTAGGGGACAAAATATGGGATTACGAAGGACTCAAGCATGCCTTAACAGACCATATGCACCATTCAAATCACCCCAACCTTGAACCTTATACCAATCATTTTAATTTAAATTGTTAATCAAGTTATTTTATATTTTATTCATACTTTTATTATCTTTCATTAGAAAGTTTTATCCTAATCCTCCTTCCTAATTAAATCAACATAAACTTAAGATAACTTCTATGAGGTTAATTAACCTTGACTAGGAGTTGGGTTGACCCAAAAACTCAACCCATGTGTCTAATGCCTAAATTTTCCTTAAAACTAATTTTTACATTAAGTTTTGGACAATTAAATCTTGTCTCACAAGTCTCTTTTAGGCCCATACCTTTACCCATTGGGTCAGAGGGTTTTCCAAAGCCTTTTGACAAATTTTTGGTCATAAAAAGGACCTTATTTATGACCTATATTATCATCCCCAAAAGAAACAATGTATTTAGTACAAGTGAGTTGTATTTTATAGGTTTTATGCAAGGAACACCTATGTAGATGTGTAAGGGCATTTATGAGATTGTAAGAGTTTTTATTTAAAAATGGTCACATCCTTGGGATGAGGATGGACAACTATCATTTTCCTATTGGTTATTGATTTTGTTTCCTTCTCTCTTTAAGAACTTGGTGGTGGAGCTTTTTGGTTGGATGCATTTTTGGATGGGAAGAGAGCTTGGAGCTAGGGAAAAAGATTTGAGAAAAATTTGAAGTAGATTTTTGGCTGAGGTAAGTCTTTTATTTTGTTTTCTTATGTTTAAATGCTCTCTCCCCCTTCTCTTGTTTCTTTGAATAAATAGTTCTTATGTGAAATGTATTAGAGTTTTTAATGGATTTGAGGTCCTTGATTTAATATTTTATTCTTGAGTTTTTCCTCTTTTTTTTATTTCCATGTTCTTCCTTTATTCTTGTTGTTCAAATGTTGGTAGTGGATTGGGAGCACACTTACACTAAGAGATCTAAGGAGAAAGATTGATGCTTGATAAGAAAATTTGAATTTGTCTTGGAAGCCCTTGTGCACATTGATGAAATTATGTGATAAATAAATTTAAATCATATTCTCTTTCCCTTAATAAAATATTGGTGTCTTCTATGTGACTTATATTCTCTTGCTTTGTTTCTCTTGTTTTCTTGATGTGGATTTTGGAACTCTTTTGTGGTCTTTAAAATCATTTATACATATGCATATGGAGTTGATGGCATGCCTCTTTCCCTTGGGCTTGGGGGAGGCTATGCATGGAGCTCACTCAGTGAGAATTTATGTAATGATGCTTACTGGATGGGTGGTCAATCACTTCCTTTGGTCTATTTTGAAGCTTTTAGGATGGGATTGGAAATATTCAAATTTTGTGTAAAATTTCACTTGGATCTTGGAACTTGATATATTAATACCTTGATTACTTCATTGAATTCTTTTAAATTGTAAATATTTATCATGTTGTTGTAAGAGCTCTCATATTATGCCTCTTTCAAAGTGATATTTTTGAAATTTTAAGAATATGATAGTAACCTCATGTTCCTTGATGACTCCTCCTAATTTTTGTAGGAAGAGACAATGTTTGTGCCTATGTGGATTTGTAACTCATCTCTTTTACATCTTGGTTTATATGTTTATTTTGAATCTGGTACATTAAGTTTACTTAAAATGTTCATATAATTAGTGGAATGATAATGAAATCATGCCTTATGTTATTCAGAATAATATATGAATAATCTTGATAACGAGGTAGAATGGAAGCCATATTCAGGGATCTATATGTATTGCATCTTTTTAACAAATGGGTTAAAATAGAATGAGTATATTAAGAAGTTGATAAACTTCCTCTATCTCTCCCTCATATTTATGTTTTTATAGAGGTGTGATTCATTGCATTATTATACTTTAATGAAAATATTTCATATACGTCTCTCTCTGTCATAGTTATGTGTGAAAATTATAATTTACTTGTGGAATGCTTCTTCTTTTATATTAGATTATTTGAAAAATAAATATAAATATTATTAAGTTAAAGAATACATACATTTATAGTTATGTTAAATATAGAACATCATTTACAAAATAAATTTAATTAATATTCATTTTAGGTGTACATGTATATGATTATGGGTTTGCCAATCATGTTGTATTTAAATATTAATTAAATATAATAAAAAATGAATCATTCATTATTGTATTTGTTTAGATTCTATATGTCCATATATGTTTACATATGCATATTATATTAACAAGTGAAATAAAATGAAATCAGTACTATTTATATAAAGAAATTCTTGAAACAATAGACTATTTTATCTATGAAAATATATAAATAAATAAATATCAACATTCATATTCTAGTGTTTAAATAAAACGCTTGTCTCAAAATTATTTATACAAAATAATAATTTATACATTAAATATTGTTCTCTCTATTTTATTAAATAGTTATGAAAATGAAAAGCATTAAAATATTTACATATATGCAAACAATTACACACACACACACACACACACACACACGCACACACACACACACACACACACACATACATACATACATACATACATACATACATACATACATACATACATATATATATATATATATATATATATATATATTATACATTTTAAAAAATATATAAATTTAATGTAAATAATAGTAATGAAAATGAAAAAAAATATTAAAATATTATTATTATGAAAAAGTAATAAAAAAATGAAATATATGTATGTGGGGGAGGGGCAGTGCCACTGCCCGAGTACTCAAACATTGGCCATGGCCAGCATAGCCCACAGTCAATGTTTAACATTCCCTTCATCTTTAACATTCCCTTCTTGAATCTTCATCTCAAATATTATTCAACTTACAAAACAAAAAGAGAAATGAGAGAAAATACTTGGAAAATGACTTTTATGTGTATACAATAAAGATTTAGGGCATATTTAAAGAAACCTAGATCCAAAGGATGAGATTGAAACAATCCTAGGATAGAGATATAATCCACCACCATCAATTTGGACCCTTTTGACTTGTCAGCTTGCTCCTTATTAAGACACAACTTGAATTTAAATTTAAGAGGGCTTTTTAATTTTTATATTTACTTTTAAATCATCCACATACAAGTGGGATAAAACTTTTAAATTTTCTATATTTACTTGTGACTTTTTGAATAAGAGTAAATGATTAGTTAATTAGTTAAAAAAAATTTATCTATGTATATTTTCTTCATGTTCACTTAGTTTATTGAGGGTAGTATCTATTTACTAGAGCTGTTTGTAAATTTTTTTAAAGTAAAATAATACATTAAATATTTTATTTTATTTAGGGCTACTATTTTGGGTTACATGGAATTAATTAATAAGTTTTAATTTATCTTTATAAATTAATTATTTTCCTTTGAACTTGTAAAAGTTAATAATTAAGTATTCGAAGAAAGATTGAAATGTATTTTATTTAATTATTTCATGATTAATCCTCCTATACTAATAAAGGGTAATTTAAATGGAATAAATATGTTTTGAGTTTTTTATGTTAAACTTTGAATTTAATTATTAATGGACTAATTTATTAAACGCATTTTTGGATTTAATTACTTGGAATTATTTATCTTATTTGGATGAACAAATTTTTATATGATAAAATAATTATCTATCTTCCTTTATTTTTATAAGGTGTCTTTTAATTATTTGATTGAAAATGACAATTATTAAAGACTATTTAAACATTTTATTAAAACACACTCAAACAACACCTTAATAGTTAAATTATGTATCATAATATAATTATTATTAGTATTGTTAAAGTGATGTAAATAATATTAAATTATTAAAAAAATGATTATTAATTGTTTAATGTATCATTTATGAAATCATGTTTCAATATCTAATTAATTTATTAGTTTGGTTAGTGAAACTTTAGTAGTAAGGTGGAACTAGTTAGACGTAGTGACATATGGATTTAGCCTAGTTGTGCAAATAATCTGGTCTTAGTAGTTATAATATATAAAAAAGGTCAATATTTTATGTGGTTTATCTAGGTAAAATTTTGGGTGTTACATAGATTTGATCCTAACTAAGCGAGATCCATTTTTCCATGACTAATCCATTCCCCCAGGTCCTATCTACTTATGATAGTAGCACCACACTTAGAATATAACATTGGTACCACTCTTGACCACTTTTGGCACTCATATCTAAGTGAAATTTTAGCCCCAATGGTTAGTTTCTTTTAGTTCCCCATCCTTCTCCTTGTCAACCTAACACGAGAATATTAAACCTATGATCAATAGATCCCTATAAAATCATATTCATAGATAATTTGGAGAGGGTTGAAAAATATCAATAAGTAAGAAAGAATACAAGAAAGACTACTCAAGTAATCTTCCCTATTTTTTGTATATAGCCAACCAATACACTTATAAGATTATTTAAATACTTACACCAATCCCTAGTCACTTTAATTACATCTAGTTTAGAATTTTACATATTTATACATTCAATTGTATAAAAGCACATCAAGTGGTAGAACTACATATGGATTGATCCCTCTTCAAAGTATTTGTATGTAGGCAATGTGCCCATACAAGGTGTGTAGATACACATTCAGTGAATCTTACACACACTAACTCCCCCTCTTTCTTGAAATTGGTCAAAGAATAATAGAGTATAGAGTTTGAAGATAAAATATTCTCTACAAGAATATCTACAAACTTCTAGTTGTTGAAACTTCATGAACATGGTCACATAGACCTGACGAATAAACCCTAGAAAGCTTAGATCTTTAAGACAATAGTGGCAAAGGTGGACTACAATGTTGATGTCATTCCTATTAAATTTTAGTTCTCCTGTACAATCATAAAATGAATGTTAGATCTCAATTTTTGATAGTGTCTTAGTCTTGTATAGTGAATATCAGACCCTATCTCAATTGTATCAGCCAATTTCTAGTTGAGTCTTATTTTTTCCATCTTATTACTATTTTTATAAAGGTAAAAATTATAATCTAATTTATATAAATTATTAGATTAATAATTGCATATCTATTTACTAATTTTACTACTCAAACCTTTTAACTAAATTAGGAATAATACACCAATATTCCCAAAATCATTAAATTATTTGGTGAACTCGACTTACTTCATTTGCACATAAAAACCCTAGAAACCCTTGGTTAAATTTATTACTAATTTTTACTATAGTTTTCTTTACTTTTTAATTTTCTAATAAAATAAAAAATTATCATTAAATTTTTAAAAAATTTATTAATTTTAAAATAATTTTTTTCAAACCCTAGTTGCCCATACTAGGTCCTGGTATTTTTCAAGTATTTTTCCTATAATTTTTTGATTTTTTACTAACATATTAAAATAAAAATTCAATTCAAATTTTAAAATTTAATATTAATTCTTAAAATAATTATTTTTCAAAACCTTAGTTACATATACTAGGTCCTATTGCTTTTGAGGTATCGCCTTACAACTAAACTCATATTGCACATACTAAAAAAAATGGATCTCACTTATTTACACATATTTCTTGAAAATAATAAGGAGACTATACCTAGTCCTATAATGTATATGAATAATGAAGTTTACCATATGTTAATCCAAAGGTAAATTTTTTTTCATTTCATGCTTAATTTTCATAATTAGAGAGGATATTACAAAATTTATTTCTCAAATTGCATAAGATTTCAATATTTTTTTGCATACTCTTTCTCTCTCATGAGGAATAATGCCCAGCTCTATTTTTCTAAACATGTTAGAAATATTATGTCACAAGTCAGATTTTTATGCATTCATACACAATTTCATGTTATTTTCCCTTCGCTCTCTATCTCTCATATGGAAATTTTTTTGAGTCTATCTTACTACAGATATTAGACATATCATATCACATGTCAAAGTTCTTTATGTATCAATGCATAGTTATATAATATTTATCCCTTGTTTACTATCTCTCATGTGGAATGTTCTTTATAATCATATTTATATAGAACTTATAACTTTGCTTACATGAATTTTAGCTCATATACATGGTTTCTACCTAAATGTATATGCCTCCTTGGCTACTCTTGTTTCAATGTCATATTTCATGTAGAGGAAAGAAATCCCTTCTCCTATTTTCCTCCAAAAGGGTGATAGCTATTTTCAAACTAACTAGGTTCATGCTATAAACCCTCCAAAAGGTGAGATAACCAATACTATTATTCCTAATGCATAAATTTATCCTATGGCTTCTTCAAATCCTCTTCAATGTATGTGCTTACATGTTCAATTAGAATAAACTAGGGTTTGCACTTGTGAGACTCTAAGGGATCAAATCACTAGTATGATCAAGCTAATTTTAGATTTATAAACATATAATCAGATATTACATGAAAATATCACAACATTAGAAAATCATATTATAATACAAAATCCTCAAAGGAACCCTAGTGCCAATCATGTATATGCATCTTCACCTAGTCAATTAGTTGCAAGAAATATTACATATAAAAATAAAATAAAATTTGACTCTAAAACTAGTGATTCAAAAAGCATTCAAAGATAAAAGAAGAGTTTAAGTGAGGTACTAAGGGAAATAATTAAATCTAATTTGATCAAACTACCTCCTCTACATCTAGTGGGAAGATTTAGATATTGTTATGCAAATCATAAAATACATGGGCATCACACAGATTCATGTTTGTCATTGAAGAAACATATATAGTAGATAATTTATAATGAGGACCCTATACAAGATAAATCAGTCAAGCAATCTACAATGACACAGGAACACATTCATAAAGTGTCAAATTTAGAAATAGTATAAAAGTGGTTATCAAATCATAACTCAAAAGAACAAAAGGATCAAAAAGAAAAATCAAATCAATAAATAGTACCAAAAGCACATGTAAATCATGAAAAAGATGCAAATCTACCTCTCTAAAATAAGGCTCAAATTTCAAAGCAATATGGGTTTGGTCAGCAATATCTACAACATTTTTATTTTCAAGGTCAAGGGTTAGGAAAGCATGCTCAAGGCATCACTACTCCTATTCTAGGAATTGATAATGTTTGTCACCAAGGTTTTGTATTTATTAAACATCCTAAAGTAAATCATTCATAGGCACAATTTATCAAAGGAAAAGATCCAAATACAACAAAAGTCAATGCAAGCATTCCATTGGTTCAAAATCAAGATGATAATGATGAGTGGAAAAATATAGGTTATTATGATTTCCAAGATACTGACAATGAATCCAAATATTCAATGTCATATTCATAGCCATTCCCTTGTGATTTATAATCATGCATGATTCTTTTGTTTGATATAGGACACCATGATAGAGAGTCTCCTATGAGACTCATCAGTTAGTATTATTTCTTCTTAGTATTTCTTGTACATAGTTTCATTTTGCTTACTTATGGATAGTTTCTTAGTATTTCTTATACATATATTATGTCAAAAATATCAAAAACATTCCAATAACTCAAAATAGAAAACAATATAACATTTCAAAATATAAAAACATTCAAATAATTCAAAAATATAAAAACATTTCAATTGTATGCATCATCCATGCTTTATATTTCTACTACCATGCTAGACTTACTTTTATTGTTATATGTTATTATTTGTCATTTTATCTATGTTACCATGTTTCACTTGATCTTCTTTGAGTTTGTGTAGTGACATCTAAATACTTGATTGATTCACTCTACCCATTAATGGGGCATCCAATGTATACATTCAAGACACACATCAATATACATACCCAATGGGGTAATCTTCTACATGAATACACCATCCAGGTTATGTCCTTCCTACACCACATACTCTAGTTATCATGTTGATGTACATTATTTACTAGCTTACAAAGATTACTAAATTGACATCTCACTAGTATATAACACTTATATATTTATTAGCATACACTTAGTTTTTTACTAACATGTCATGCATACTTTCCCTCTTGCTTTGATTATTTAGATGTAATTATATTTTTAGTATGGTTACATGGTTTCCTTTCTTGCTTAGCATAGCTAGATTATTTTTAATTTCTTAGTTCTTGATTTGTATCCTATATGGGCTTTATGATATTTGCCAATTTTCTTTACTTATATTCATGTATGTGCCTTAGGACATTTTCCAATGTCTTTTTATTTTACTCTTCTATGTGATTATGGCTTTCATGCCCACCTTACTTGTTTCAAATTATATGTGTATGTGGTATTTGAACATGCCTTGTATGATTGCCTTCTAGTTTGAGTGACATGTACCCATGTCCCTTGTTTGATTATCCCCTTGGCCACCCTTGTATGCTTCTTGTTTCTTGCCTTGTGTGCTTGTTATTTGATTAATTTTTAATTTTTTACAATTCCATGATCCACATCATGCATTATCTTACTTTATTAGATTCCATGATGGACATCATGCTCCATCCCTCCATGATAACTAAGAAATAACAATTAATAAATAACCAGACTTCTAGTTTTAGTTCAATACATTACACATGATATTACATTGTTATATCTATCTAGGCATACCCCTATTGATCTAATAATCTCTCATTATAAACCATGTTATATCTTGAGATATCTTGTCGATTATCATTACTATATCATGTATCTTTGCAATATAACACCCTTGTAAATATATTTATTCTAATGGTATTAATTTTAGGGTCTTAAATCATACCCTCAAAAGTGGGGGGAAAAATAAGGGTTTTGTCACAGATCATAGCTCCTAAAGGTCAAAAAAGTAGCATTTAAAACACCTAAAATACCAACTAAACATCAAACTAGTCAGAATAGACTAGGCAAAGAGTAAAATGTCAGAACAGTCATTAGATTTAGCCTAGGACAATAGTGCCAACATTAGACTACAACATTTATGCCACTACTATCCATTTTTTGTGATCTTATCAAAATAGTAGAAAAACTAGACTTTCTAGAAGTAAGCATAAAAGTAGGTTCAACTATAGTTTTTCATGGTTAGACTAGTTTAAAATCAATAGTTTTCAATACACTTTTGATTAAAGAATCTAGATATATGGGGCATTATGCATGACATAATGGTTCTCACTTCTATTTTTAGATATGTTAGTTGATATAACTTCTAGATTAGAATCCATGTTTTAGACACTAGTGATTGGGGGTAATGTACATGGCACATTTTATTATTTTCCTTTTGAGTTTAGTATTACCTAGGTATTCTCAGTATTTACATGCCTTATTTCATTTACAGGTGTTTGGCATCATTTTGGAGTGGCTTTCATACAGTCCTAACTTTTACATTTCAAAGTGGCTTTCATATAAGCCTAGTGGACTAGTTTTAGAGTGGCTTTCATACAAGCCTAATCTCCATCTTTCATAGTGGCCAAGAGTGGTATAGTTTCTAGCATACATTCAGCTATCCATACCAATATTTTTATATTATAGATAATTAACAAGCTTTAAAATCCATCTCATTTGACATACATTTCATATTGGTATCAGTTTATAGTTTCTCTTCATGGGGTAATGATAGAGCCAAAGGACTAGTTAGCCTTGGTAATCTTGAGCCACCTATTCAGAGGGATTGGACACATAGTCCAAATAATGATTATCACATGCATGATCACATAGCTTCACTTAGTGGGAAACTATAGAGCTAATGGGCCAACCTTTACATTCTTGAGCCACTTCTAGGGAAATGAGCACTTAGCTTCATTTATGATATTACTCTTGATATAACATCATCCAATAATACTCAACATCATCTAAAATCACTCAGCATCACAATAGGTTTTATATTTCTTCATATACATGGTGAGGTGTATTCATTCCATTTCTTCCTCTCTCTCTCTCTCTCTCTCTCTTACCTAGCTCTGTATGTTCTTAGTTTAGATATAGCATAACTAGTAAGAACTGATCTACTCTATTTTTTATTGCAAATTTGCACTGCATAATGTGCTCTCTCTATGCACACCTAGTATCACACAGTTTCATGAGATTCACCCTTTTAGGTAAGTTTAGGTACGCTTTCTATTTTCCTTTATCCTAATATTTTAATTTGCTACATCATTAGAATAAAGGTGGGGGGGTGGGAAATTTAGTCATATAAAATGCAAAAAAATAGTAACTTGAGCATGGATAATGGCACCTAACCCTTAATTCCCTTTTACTTTCTCTCATGACCCGCATAGGCATCTTTTCACTATTTCCTAGTCATCAATAGCCTTCCAAACATGATCCTAACTGAGCTAGACCCCTTTTTTCATGATTAATCCATCCTCCCAAGTCCAATATACTTAGGATAGTATTACCACACTTGGACTATAGTATTGGTGCCACTTCTATCCACTTTTAGTGCTCCTATCCAAGTGCAATTTTGGCCCCAATGGTTAGTTTCTTATAGTTTCCCATCCTTCTCCTTGTTAACTTAATGTGAGCACATTCAACCCATGACCAATATATCCCTATAAAATCCCATTCAAAGATAATTTGGAGAGGGTTTGTAAATATCACTAAGCAATCAAAAATACAAGCAAGACTACTCAAGCAATCTTCCCTATTCTATGCATATAGTCAACCAATACACTTATAATCTTATTCAAATCCTTAAACTAGTCCTTAGCCAATTCAAGTACATCAATTTTAGTATTTTACATATTTATACTTTCAATTGTACCAAATAACATCAAGTAGGAGAACTACATATGGTTGGATCCCTCTTCATAGTATTGGTATGTAGGCAACATACCCACACAAGAGATGTGGATACATATTCAATGAATCTTACACACACACTAATACCCCCTATTTCTCAAAATTGGTCAAAGCATAATAGAGCATATGGTTTGAAGATAAAATTTTCTCTACAGGGAGCTCAACAGACTTCCAACTATCAAAACTTCATGGACAAGGTCACACAGACTTGGTGAATAAAACCCAAAAAATTTAGATCCTCAGGACAATAGTAGTATAGGTGGACTATAGTGCCAATTACACTCTTGTCCACTTTTAGCACTCCTATACAATCATAAAATTAATGTTAGATCTTAGTTTTTGATAGTATTCTAGTCCTACAAAATGAATATTAGACCCTATCTCAATTGTATCAACCAATTTACAACTAAGCCTTATTTTATCTGTCTTATTAATATTTTTAGAAAGGTCAAAATTACAATCTAATTTACACAAATTAGTAGCTTACTCATTACATATTTATTTACTAATTTTACTACTCAGACCCTTTAACTAAATTAGGAATAATACACCAATATTTCCAAAATCATTTTATCAGTATTTTTGGTATCTCAACTTGATTAAGAATTTTGAGATATAACATGGTCCAAAATCACAAAATGGTGAGACCATGAAAAAAGGGGTAGCTGAGTTAACCTTAACATGAATTGAAAACTACCTCAATAGCCCCATTAAGACCTCAATTCAGTATAGTTCTACCTATATAAGGTGGAGAAATGCTTCTAATTATTTTTGGTGTTTTTGGTATCCCGACTTGATCAAGAATTATGAGATACAACATGGTCCAAACTCATAAAATAGTGAAATCATGGTAAAAGGGTGACTGAGTTGACCTCAACATGAATCAAGCACTACATACATAGTCTCAATAGGACCTCAAGTTAATATAGCTCCACCTACACAAATGGAATCTAGTTAGGTACCATCAAGTTCTAGGTAGAAGGTAAATGGCAAGGCAAATGATGATATTAATGGCAAGGTGATATGGTAATGCATGGTAAAAGTGTTATTCATAATTTGCCCATGGGTAGTTATAATTAGCAAATAATGACAAAGGGTTAGTGGTACTAATTTTATCATAGGTAATTATAATTACTATCGTAATGTGGAATTATGATGTCCCAAAGTTATAATTGTGGCACTAGGAAATTATAATAATAAATGAAAGATGTAATTACCAAATTCAATATTACTGCTTTCATATACTACCATTTGAACATGTAATTCTGAAAAAACCTATAGAAACTAAATTTATCATAAACCACTGAATGTTCCTAAAGTATAAATGAATTGAAACCAAGGCCAAATGTGATAGGTAGAGTTAAGGTAAAAATAAATGGTAGGTGAAGGGTTAAGGGTATGGTCTGATAAAAATAGGAATAATATGGCATAACTTAGATGATCCTTGTAGAGAATAATATGAATCCCTCAAGCATAGAAATGTTTGAGGTGCATTATGTTCATTTTTTCATCAAGTTCATCTCCCTCTAGCATAGGAAACCTATATACTTTAGAACTGTAGTTGGCAACAATCACATATGACCCTAACCAATTTTTTTGAAGATTTCCATTTTTCTTGGATTCAAAATTTACATTTTTTTACTCTATTTTAGTACTAGTCACCAGGATAAAATTCATGATGTTTTATGTTCTTATTTTACTAACATTTGAGTTAGTTCTAATAAGCTTAGATATTATTCAAGGTGGCCAAATGTTTACCATCAAGTAAGTCTATATCTTGCAAGCGAGCCACTCTATGGTCTTCATCATCAATGATGTGATGTAATTTAATTCAAAGAGAAGGTAAATTAGCCTCAACAAGAAGAATGAAATTAGTTTCATAAATAAGTTAATAAGGTGTAGCTCTTATTGGAGTATAAAATGTGCTATGGTGTGTTGAGAGGGATCTAAATAGTTACAAGTGCTAATTATGACCATCATCATCGATAATATTCTTCAAAATATTGAAAATGGTTTTATTATAAGCCTCATATTGGCCATTGCCTTGTAAATAATAAGTGGTAGAGAAATGTTATTTGTTGTGTTATTGAAAACAAAGTGCTTTCACATCCTTATTATTGAATGATCTACCATTATTAGATATAATGTCAAAGGGGATGCCATAGAAAAAAATAAGATGGTTGAATATGAACTCAAATATCTATTTATTAGTGATGTAAGTGAGGGAAATGGATTCTACCCACTTAATGAATTATTTGGTAGTAGTTAAGACATATTTATGGCCATTTGAATAGGTTAGACTGATCTTATTAACAATGTTGAGTTCCCATGTTTAGAACAACCATGGTGTCAGCAATGGTTTGAGTGTCTTGTTGGGAGTATAACTTAGATTAGCATGCTTTTTATAGCTGACAGACCTCTTTACATATTCAACTATGTCTACATTTATTTTTAGCTAGTAATAACTGGTACGTGGTAACTTTTTGGCTAATATTTCCCCACTAGTGTGGGCTCTACACACTCCATCATGGACTTCCCCAATGCTACTCCAGATTTTTTTTAAGGTAAAAAATGAAGTAGAGTTCCATCATAGATTATACGATACAAGGTTAGTTCAAGTAGGGTATAATGAGAGGATTTATGGGTGAAGGCTATTTTTATATGATAAATTAGGAGGCATGGTTTGGTCTTGAAGATAGGTGTATATATCAGAGTCCCAGTGAGACATGGACCAATACTACCATAAACCATCTTTATGATTGATTATTCATGTCTCAGTGATAAAATATGCCTAACAAGAAATTGATAATCCCTAGCTTTGTCAGTGATAATATCATGGAACCAATAGTGTCCATAGTATTTATTATTCTATTATTGGATTTAGGTATTCTTTTAAATTAGATGTTATAAATTTGGTACTTGATAGTATCAACCATACCTTTATAGGGTACCAACTTCTCATCCCTAGTTTGATATTTATCTATGGCCTAACTGATGATTAAATGAGAATCACCATATACCAATAAATGTTGAATGTTCCATTATACTACTTGAAGCCTTACAATGAGCACTTCGTAGTCATCCATGTTATTATATAGGTATATCCAATATGAAAATATTTGGGAGTAATATCACCTTGTGGCATAAAAAATAATATTTTAGACCCTAATCCATGTGTCATGAAGGATCCAACAAAGTACATCTTTCACTTTCTATCCTCAAGAGGTTCATTTACTTCATCAATAGTAATAATGGCCTCATCTAGAAATCCAAATGTGGGAGGTTGAGTATCTTAAAAATGATCTTCAACAACCTGATCTATGAGTACTTTTCCTTTAATAGATTTATGGTTAACATATTCAGTTTCAAAATTGCTTAATAACATGATCCATTTTTCCATGTGACATGTTAGAGATGATTTAGAAAGTATATACTTGAGTGGATCTACTTTGGAAATAAAAATGGTCTTTTTATTTATCATATAATGACATTTTTTGGGCTATGAACACCATAGTTAGACAAGATTTTTCAATCAGTGTATAGTTATGTTCATATGCAACCAATGTTTGGCTCAAAAAATATATGACATGATCCTTTCCATATTCTTCAATTTATGACAAATGTAACCCTAAGACATTCTTGTGTACTGATAGGTATAGAAGTAATGGCTTGTTTGGCATTGGTGGAAATAAAATAGGTGGGTTGGCAAGATATTCTTTGAGTTGATCAAATGCTTTTTGACACTCTTCATTCTAGGTGAATGTAACAGCTTTCTTTAGTAAGTGCATAAATAGATGGAATTTTTTGGAGAATTATGAGATGAATCCCTTGATATATTGAATCTTTTCCAACAAACTACATATCTATTGCAATGTAGATGATGGTGGCATTTTTGCAATTACATAGTATTTAACTAGGTCAACTTTAATGCCCCTATGAGAGATAATGAAGCCTAATACTTTGATATAAGTGATGTAAAATACATGTTTTTATAGATTAATCTTGACATTTTACTCATAAATTCTCTCAAATATTATTCATAGTATAATTGGTTGATCGGCATGGGTTTTTGATTTACCTAAAATATCATCGACATAGTCCTCAATAATGTCATGCATCATGTCATGAAAAATAACTACCATATCTCTTTGTAAAGTGGCTCAAAAATTCTTAAGCTCAAACAAAATTCCTTGATAATGGAACATTCCCCACAGAGTGATTAACATTGTCTTATATTGATATGTTGGTTCTATTCTGATTTGATTGTACCCTAAAAATCCCTTTATTAGCTAGAGAATTTCATAGATATCCATTGATATGACTATCATGGAAATATTAGGTAAAGGAAAGTAATATTTTAGGAAAGCTTTGTTGATGTCTCTAAAATTAGTGAAAATTTTGATCCTTTATATCTTCTTACTTACTATCACAATGTTTGAAATCCACTCTGAATAGTCAATTGGCCTGATGTATTTCACATCTAAGAGTTTTTCCAAATCTTTCTCTACTAACACAATGATACAAGGATGCATCTTACACAACTTCTATTTAGCAATCTTGTCATCCAAATGTATAATAAGATGATGTAAAACAAAGGTGGGGTCTAAAATTGGCATGTCTAAGTAAACACATAAATATATGTCAACAAATTCTCTCAAAAGAGTTATAAAAACTTCATGTTTTTCCTTAGTGATCGATGCACCTAGTTTAATCCACTTTGGGTCATTTAGAGTCCCAATATTCACCTTTGAATTGTCCTCCACTAGAAGTGTAGAACCACCATCTAAAATAGTTGGTAAATAGTTGAATTAATTTGTAATAAAAAATTATTCCAAATGGTCAATCTTTTCTAATACTCATAATTAGGATAAATCATAATCTCCTAATGGTGGCATCATCCATGATAAATATACCTCAGGGCACTCTTGAACAATCTATGAAAAAACTCATTATTATTTAGTGTTGATATCTGATCCATAATTAGGTTTTGGGTTAAGGTCTACTATGATTTATAGGAATAGGGGTGAATATCCACATCTAAAGGTGTTGGAAACTAGTTTTCACCAAAATACTAGCCTTTTTCTTTACTTTTTCCCTGGTAAAAAAAAACCCCAAAGAGGTTTCCAATTTTAGACTTCAATGTTTGATTTTGCTTTTGTTTTTGGCTATAGAAGTTCACCTACTAGCTAAAGTAGGTAGTAGGATAAAATTTAATAGTAAAGCATTGATTGTGGTATCCAAGGTGTATGTGAATCTTGAGTCCTAAAAATTTATATATGGACTCATCATTATCAAACTCATCTAATGATACTTTTAACTCTTGCTAGTCCAAGTCTATCAATTAGGGATGGTAAAGAGTTAAGTTTGAAGGTTGATAAATGGTGTTAATGGTGCAAATGGTATGGTTTTCAAATAGGTTTGTAGTGGCCAGTTCATCATATATTTTAATAATTAGACCCTATGCCACTATTAACATCTTTGGTATTATAATTTGAATTAGATATGTGAGGTCACCCCTAAAAGTTTAAATTTGATACCATGGTTTATATTGTACTTATTCATTAATATTGGTTTGATAGTTCCTTATTTATATACCCTGAGGCCTCAAACTTTATAAGATACATGATACATAATCTATTTTTGAATAAAGTACTTTGCACTTTGGTAATAATTAGATAGCTCATTGGTGTAGAGTCATTAATCATCTTCCACTAAGGGATCCTATTTTAGGATAGAGGTTAGTTTAAAGACAATAGGCTTGTTTAGATAAGATTTTACTTTAGTGTCCCATGCCATACTAGTAGTATTGGTCGTAAGCCTCTCATTAGATTTGAAACTTATGGGTAATTTGGATATATTAAATTCATTATGGGTGTTATAATCTCAAATATCTTTGTTAGTGACATAGAAATTATTAGAAATATCTAGTGAAAGCATGGCTGAGGTAGAGGTTAATCTATTTGTGTCAATGTAATTATCTTTTGGGATTGATTCAATAGCTCTTCCTTTTTTGGATCTATCATTGTCTAACTTGGGCATGGGATTCATCCCAAACTAGTAGTTGTAACTCTTATAATCAACCTCAAGGTTTTTAAAATACTTGGTATGGATGAAGATCAATAGGTATAGTCACATCCATTCTTGAATGTGGAAACATTATACACTGATACAATGTAGAGGTTATGGCCTTGATTTCATGGATCTAAGGTCAGCCTAATAATATATTATAAGAGATCTCTATATCTAAAACATGGCATAAAGTATCATGGGTCAATGGCCCAATAACTATTAGTAGGCTAATGGTACTTTAAGACTCCCATTCTTTTTTGTCATATTCCTTGATAATGATGGAATCTAATTACAAGTTAGTTATTATATATCCAATATGTTTGACTATCTTTAGAGATATAATATTGAGACCTAAACCATTGTCTACAAGGACACATTTAACTATATGGTTTGTTATAACAATTTTAATGTATAATGGGTTATTATGTAGAGGGCCTAGAGAAGATATATCACTTTGGTCAAAGGTGATACATTAGCTAGGAGACAAGTCTCCTACCATAGCTTGGAATTTAGCTAGATTGATATCATCTGACACAAGAGATTAGTTCAAATACTTATTCAGGATGTCTTTGTGGATGATAAATTTTCACAAAAAATCCATGATGGATATGTGTGTAGTTGTCTTCTTAAGTTTTTACATAATATCGTAGTCTTTCCCCTTAGTTTGTTTATGATCATTGAAGTTTGAATATGATCATTTCTATTATTTGGTTGTGGCCCTTTGATAGTGACTCTAACACATCAAGTTTTGATTATATAATCTCAATCTATAACTTCAATTTGATAGTTGGTTGGGTAGGTAGTGAGGTTTGGAATGATGATTTGTGGGTGGTATGGTGTTATATAGTAACATAACCTATAAAATAATCATTTGTATTAGGAAAGTGGTATGTATTATTTGATAAATATGTGTTGTTGTGTGAAGTTCTAGGCCTAATAGTATTTGGTCTAGGGTTAATAGTGATAGTGGCAACATGATCACCTAAAACATGTCCCACAATATTGTTATAGGTATACACAATGACATGATTACCTCTAAGGTTGGTTTGATCATTTTTTCCTTGGTTCTAACCATTATGTTGTTGTTTTTATGGCTGACATTATTATATGATGGAGTTCTCTACCATTGTTGTTATTGTTTTTGGTTTTTCTATTAATTTTTATGTTGTGGAAATGAATTTTGGTATATACCCAAGTTATGATTGTGTTGGAAATATGATTATCATTGATGTCAAAATGGACACTATGAACATGGCATTGATGTTCAAGACTAAATATTGTGATTATAAGATATTCAAAGGATATTATTAAAGGTCAATGTTGATTGGAATGTTTGTGTGTATGAATGGAATTCATCTAGTTCTTCATATTGATCATCTAGACATTTTGGGTCTATGATAAGAAAATATGAGAAGGCATTTTATTGACATCAACATTACCACATGTGAATGAGTATTAGGGAGATGTTCACATGGTTGTGGTCACATTAGTCCCTAGTTGTTATGCACCAAATTTAAAAACATGCGATGAAGTGTAGTTGCAGATATGAGGATGCAAAGTTGGCTTATTGGACATAATTCACTTAGTTCCAATACTAAGCCAAATTTACAAAAGGGTTCAACAAATCCAAGTAAGCATATTTATGAGGTTAGAATTTAGACACATTGAGTTTTTAGGACAAAATGATCATATGGGTCTATTTATTTTTGTGCCTAATTTTTATGTGTTAAATCTTAGGTTACATGACATAGCATGACAAAAGATATGCATTAGAAAATTATGGCTCCAAGACATTTTGACAATGTTTTCGAACACTTAATCAAATTTGTAGGTTGAAAGATAAAGCTAAGTAGACACTTTTATGATGCCATATATTTCACATATAAAGGCTTTAGGATAAAATAGATATATGGATTGAATATCTTAAGTAAGAGGAACATATCCACTAATTTTTAGGTCATCCAACTATGTGTGATTAGATTTTTGTGAGATAAAAGTTGGCCTTATAGGAAACTTCAAGGCATTTCTAACTCTGTGATAGAATAAGATTAATTAATAGATTAATGGAATTATATCTTACACATGAAAAATACTCAAAAAGAATTGAGCATATGGGTTTGTTCATTTTCATGCCTAGTTTATATGGTTCAAATTTTAGACCAAGTATTTGAATGAAGCAAAAGATATGAAGGTGCAAATTTATCCTTTAAGGAACAATTGAGATGGTCCCCATACTTAAGAAAATATACATAAGGTAAATTTCAAGAAACTCAAAGAGATAAATGGAGCACATTGGTTCCAAGATGCCAGGATGAAATGAGATAAATACAAGTGCTCAAAGTTTAAACCTTGAACAATGGTTATTGCTTAGTCATACATTGAAGATAAAATGAAGTGTAATGAAGTTTACTTGTCAAAGGGACCTCTGTTAGTGACAAATGTCACAATCATGAAGCATTTAAAGCTAATATATGGTGTAGTGTAAAGTTAAATCATTAACTAGCAGTGTGAGGATGCCAAGTTTCTCAATAATAAGAACTGATAGTAATGTGTAGAAGGCATGTGATAATGTCAAGTGTCACATTCTTAAGAGCTAAGTAGAGATAAAGATCAAGCTTGTTATAAGATTTGATGGTGATAAGATAATCATGTAAAGGAGATATGATAGAATGAGTGGACTCAAATGGAACAAAGTGCTTGGGGTTTATTGACATAGTGGTGAGTTAAATACCAAGGAATTCTGAGAAGATCAATGGAGTGAAATCAATCCAAATATGTAAGAAGAAATAAGATAGGATAAAGAGATCAACATTTAACCAAAGTTAGAGATAAATATTGTGCATCTTTAGAGATCAAATGGCATGCAAAATCTCATATAAGGAAGATAAATGGATGAATTTTAAATTTCATAAAGCTAAAGTTTGGAAGCATACAAATAATAGATGGATATCATGATCCTATCAAAATGTGATCAAATAGATGTGTTTTAAAGTTAAGCTACTTAAATATGAACCATTGGATCATGGTTCCAAATACAAGATCAATGATCAATATTTATAGTTATGTTCAGTCTAAAAGTCAGATGCAAGAACATGTAGGAACATGTAATCAAGCCGTATATCATGACATAGAAAATGAGATTTATTGATGTAATCAATAAAATATATGTAAATATGCATGTGTATCAAAATAGATTCTAGTAAATGTTATAGTTAGTAATGAGACCAGGAATCATGGTGGTGATGTATGAATCTGAGACACAAGAAACTTGTAGTTTAAGTCATAATAAACTAAGTCCATAATAGATTTTGATGTTTTTGTGAAAAAGTGTGAAAAAAAAAAAAATATGGAACCCTAGATAAGTTTTTAATAATTATGATATCTAAGACATAACCAAATTTTGTTAAAGTGATTGATATTTCTAATGAGCAGATTATAATAGTGAGATAGAGGTAGAGAGCAATAGAAATAAAGTGTGTCAAATAGAGACATATCTAGACACAAAGATAGAGGGGAAGAGAGGAATTAAGGCACAAAGAGATTATGTGAAGAGCATGAATAGTTGCATATCAAACCTATGTTAGAGAACAAAAAGATTGGATTCATTTATGAATCTATGCTATCATTTGGGGTTATAGTTCCATAGCCATCAAATAGACTGAGTTGGTGCTTAGATTAGGGAGTGGGTGTTTCTTAAGAGTTTAATCTTTTAAACCAAGGGATTGGTGTCTCCTTAGGGTTGGTGGCCTTAAACATTGCAACTAGTGAGTTTCCTTATTATGAGGCTATATTAGAATGCTATTTTTTAGTAGCTATTCTCATGGTGGTTTTTCCCATATTAGGCTTTCCATGGTATATATTATGTTATGTTTTTTTATGTGTTTGATATATTTTCATATATTTTTAATATGATTTAATAGTATTTAAGTGACTAGTTTTAGTTGTTATACTGATTCACCCCACCTCTTAGCATCTAGTTGTGTTCCAACATATTATTCATAAAAGCATGGGTATCTCTTTTTATCTCCTAATTTTCCAACATGTTATCAATCAAATGTCTAACTTGGGTACATAATTTTATGAAATATCCCCTAACATGAAGATACAAAATTCATTTTATTTATACCAATCAGGAAAGGGAGTATCTTTAGGAAATGACTTTGGTATCATCAAACTGATCATATTGGCTTGAACTAGTCTTCATAACACAAACTCAATGGGCTCACCAAGGTTATTTAATTGGTGGGAAATATGTGGTATTCTCCTTATAGGAGGGATTTTTAATTGGTTTTGATTTTATGGTGGTTGGTTGTGTGGAGATCCTGGTGGAATGTATGGATGAAATGTTTGTTGAGTAGATGAAGGTATATGGATAGTTAGTGTTTTCACCATCTAAATGTGGTGTGACTTAGTAACTCCATTACCAATGACATTATTATTTTACTTTTAGGGTTTAGGTATTTCATTTTTATCAACTTTAGGTGGCATTTAATCTAGTCTTTGATTTTGGTTCTAATTATGGTTCTAACCTTGATTTTGGTTTTGGTTATGATTGGAAGGAGATAGCTTGATTACAACCTTAATATCCACATGAAAAAAAAAATTTATAGGTTCATCATAGTTTCTCTCTCCTATTTTTATGGTCTATAAGACATCTTATTCCTTCAAAATCTTCCCTCTTATTCACTCATAGGTATCTTCTATATTATAGGCATAATTAGGCCTAGTAGGCCTTGTGTAAATATAAGTTAGTTGTTCACATACTCTCTTGGTCAAAAAAGACATTAATCCATTAGGTTAAATAAAAAAACATGTATTAGGAAACATTAAACATATGATTTAATCAAAATAATATCACTATTATGTTAGTCAAACACATTTAAACCTCATTCTTATTTTAGGCCTAATAAAGACCTAATGTATTAGGTCCATGCTCTCCACAAAATTACTTGAACCTATATGACACAAAAGGGCCTTATAAAAGAACTAAAAACTTTTAAACACTTATATGGAAACCTAAACTAACCTCCTTTATGGTTAATAAGTCACAAATCCTTCACTCATATCTTGAAAGCATAATTAGGTCTTAAAGACTTATTAAGCCTAATTACCTAAAAACCATTATCTTCAAAGATGAAACTCATAAAACCAATAGAAACACATTATCAGAACAAACCATAGATGGATGGAAACTTCATGAACTCAGATTCATAAAAAATTTCATTATACAACTTATATTTGGCTCTAAATACTCAAGAACACCTCATGAAAAAGCTCACTTATAACTGCCAATTTGCTCAGAACCCAATCATTAGCAATTTATCCTCAAACATCAGTATAGGCACTTTTCAACATTCTATATGCATGTATAAGATCCCATGGCATATATATAACATCATCACTTTCTTGGTATATCTTTTCTCAGTACATAATGGCTTAGGAACAACTCTTCACTTAGCTTACTCAATTATATCAAAACACCTTAAAAACTAGACATGCATACTTAGAATTCCAACACTTGAGATAGCACTTCATATGAATAATAAATAATAAAAATAATACAATGATATATATATATAAATATATATATATATATATATATTAATATATAACACCATAATATTATTTAAATACTTCTAAATTTATCATAATGAGTTAGGAACATTAATCTTACTAACACACAAAAAACTTTCATAATCCCTAAAAACATAATCTTGATGAATGTTGTTTTCAACTCCTATAAGGACACTTCCAAGATATTTATGCACATGAATATTTCCTATCATACCTATATATATATATATATATATATCTATGTATATAATATCTATGTATGTATATATATATATATATATCTATATATATATATATATCTATGTATGCATATATATATATATATATATATATATATATATATATATATATATATATATATATATATATATATATATGTATGTATGTATATATATATATATCACAATTTTAGTGTTGACTATTGGTCTTGTAGACCAATTTATTGACCTTTTCTTTCAAAGTCCTTAAAAAGCCAAACAAGCCATTTTGGCTTCCATATTTTAACTTCTTATACTAGCCCAAAAAATTATATAAATCATTTATAGGTCATATATATCCAAAATAATCATCAAAATTTACACTAGATACATTAATTTCTGATATAACTTCTTAAAATAATCACTTTATCTTCCATACCTAGAACTACCTGAATGCTTCAAAACACAGTCATGGAAATAATGACATAGAACACCTTTAGAATCCATTTCATGGCCTTATAATGGGTTTATTTTATCCTAAAATATCCTTATATTAACTTATAACAAATATATTATAGGCTCAAATATCAATAATAGTCTTATAGACCAATCTTATGGCTTTAGTGTACATAGACCTCACTATGTTAGACAATTCAGTTTGAGAGTAACTTTATGCTATACACAAGCATATTAAAATATTATATCCAATATTGATATGTTTAATATTTAAATATAACCTTGTGTAATTGGATCCATCCCTAATCCATGGTAACACATCCCTAATCTCATTCCCACTTCTACCTATTTTTTTCACTGTCTTCCTCACTAAGCCTTTTTAGTGATAGGTCAACTTATTTTACCATTTTAGCATATTTTAAGTCCATAAACTAATTATAAAACACCTTGTGAATAATATATAAGTATAAATATTTAACATTTATTTATTTATCAACTTTGACTCAGTCAACTCTACCTATAATAGTAAATGTTTGAGAAATATGGCTTTTCCCATAGGGTCCACTTAATCATATAACAAACCAATACCACTTAGAGGTAATTAGGTGAGTCTAATCCATGATATAAGAATAAAAATATGTCATCCAATCAATTATAATAAATTTCCATTAAGATCCTCCATATCAAGTCACTATGAAGGTTTTAGGAGGGTTTTAGACTAGTTTCCCTTCTTAACATTTGTTCATAAATCTCTTCTCATAAAAAAAACTCCTAATTCTAGGAAATAATTTATAATACCCTTTTATATTTCTCACTAAGATATTATCTTCCCATGTAATAGTCGCACATGCCAACAAGCATAAGAAAATCCTTATTGTGTATGCAACACCTCATTCTAGTACTTGAGAGACCTCAAATGCACTTTTTATGCTTTATTATTTAACTCAAGACCTTAAAATTCACCAAAAAACTTTAAAAAATATTTTAAACCTAAAACCATGCTCACATGAGACCATAACCTCCAAACTTGATCATCATTCCTCATCATGCCACCTAGGGTCTTAAGACAAGGTCTATGAGAAGACCACCAATGAAGAACTTACCCCTTTGGCTCACTCTAAGAGTCATGTGACTAACTATACATATTTATCTCATAATATAACACTATTTTTCACCAATTTAAGTCCATACACATCCATATCATCATCATGACTTTACAAGCCATATCCATACTCAAGAACTAGTTCATTAAATAGACCTACTAGGCATCATACCACTTTGAGACCTTCAAGACTCCTTTTGTAACTCATAATTCATCTCCAAAAATTTGAGATAGGATCAAAAACATATACCATTATTATATTTTTACCAATATTTCTCAAACCATGTAATTTTCCATGATTGAACTAGCCATCTTGATCATATAATACATGAAGATAAAAGACAATAATTATCTTTAAATTATCTCTCTAAACTCATGAAGCCATAAAGGCCTTCCTACCACTGTAGATGTACTCTAAAACTCATTATCATGCTAAAAAATCTCATATTATGTTCAACTACTACCATGCATCTTCTTACATGCTTGGACTCACTTACTTCACCATGTTTTACTAATCATGCCTTCACCAAGACAAAACTAGGCTTCACTAAACACCTTATCCACAAAGACTTGATTATTATGAACTTTGTCAATAATAGCCTTATCAAAATAATAACTTCAACATAATAAACACTTTCTTTTTATGTTATTTCATATAAATACATAAGAACATTGCTCATAAGCATGTCATATCACAACATTGTGCCAAGACCTTATGTATAACTAAAGGACCTACTAAACCATACTTAAGCCATTGTGATTACCTAACATGCACCTTCACAAGAGGACCTCTAGGGCATCAATGACACTCAATTAAATTTGACATAAATAAAAACATTAATGCCTCAACACAACAATAGGAAGATGCCTTGACAATAGTGGGACTAAGGTCCAAAAGAGTGGATGGATTGTTGATACATTCTTCCTCTTATCAGTTTTTGGAAGAGTTCAAACAAGTACCAATGGTGACTCTAAATGCATCATCTAGTTTTAAGAAGCCTAGGTATCTATTGTAGAATAATTTGATCAAGTATTTTTTTTATTTGACTCATGAATTTGATATGGATAGTTATGTTGAGAACTCCTACTATGCACCTCTTTATCAACCTTGTTGTGACCCATGTTATACCCCTAAATATCCCTACCAAGCTTTTTATTAGTCCTACAAGCCATGGTAGCCCTATGATCACCCTATTCCTTCTCCATATCAATATGATGTTATTGAAAAAGTATATAAAGAAGCCCATCAAGAAGAGTGTTAATAAGTGTCTCCATATCCATCTTAGCCTAATTCCCATCATCCTTATCATGAGGAATTACATGGTCCAATTTATTAGAAATCAAGATATTTGAAAGCAAGATATGAATTCCTATAATCTCAAGCTAGATAATAAATTAAACAAATTTGAGCTTGCCAATACCCCTATTATTCCCCTACTCCTCCTAACTTAATCCTATTTCATGCCAAATCTTTATTATCACTCATGCCAAATATCTTAGATAATGAAGAAGAGATGAGTACATGGGATGAAGAGTTTGATGTGATCCCTATTCATCTCATGGAGTGGTTGAGAGATTTGGTTTAAAGGTTGAAGAGAATGTGAAGGTTGGCTGAAGAAGAAACCAAATATGATATCAATGAGTAGCTATACTTCATAAATTTTTTATCCAATCCTTAATAGATAGATGAAAAATGTGGTAAAATGAAGAGATTAAAAATGAGACTAAAAATGTTAAAGATCCTCAATAATGCTATGAATAAAGTGAAACTCTTATTGAATAAGGTGTCTTTCCTATTAAAAAATCTAACTTGTCATCTCCCCATGTGTTTATTCAATAAAATTTTCATTCCCAAGCCCATTCATGATCCATCCATCACATATCATACTCCCTCTCCAACCCATGATTGTTAAGGTGTGGAGCTAAAACCTTCACCAAATGAGTGGATGCTGAAGTTGCTAGATTTACACAGTCACCAACGATGGCAAAGAGTCGACTAGTAGCTATCGGTGTCGGTCATAGATCAGCTAACATCAGTCACAGGTAGGCAAACAAGGACCGATGTTAGTCACCTGTGCATCCAAAATCTATTTTCATGGACAGAATAGAATGTTTGCATGATAGGATTAGTTGTTAGTTATAAGTCTACATCTCTATCTTTAATAGGACTATTTTGAGCCTTTGATTAGGAGGTGTATCTAATGGTTGATATTGAATTTCTCATGATCCCTAATCTTATATAATAGGGACAGATCTTCATAGCTTATATACTTGTGTAAGTGTGTATGAGAACAGTACAAGACATATTATATATGTGTGTATCAATCCAGGTTGTTGGAATTGATTGTAAACTCTTGAGGGAAAGAGATCTGTACATTTGAGAGGTGTAAGAAGAATGTGTGTGGGTTTTTCATTGTATTTCCTTCTGAAAGAGTTTAATATAAGCTTTTAGGGTGGTTTCTTGTATCTCTTATTCTGTGTTATTTCTAATTCTAGTTGCTTATCATTCTGGTTTAATTACATGTTTTGCTTACATAAAAGTAATGAATTTTATTGGTTGATCCCCAACAAGTGGTATCAGAGCTCAGGTTCACTAACAGGTGGTTCAAATATGTTTAGTGTGTGTTGATTACAGGTCACTCACAGACATTTCTATTTGAGTGGGAGAAGCAATGGTAGAAGAAAGCAAACTGAGAATGGAGAAGTTTAATGGCAAGAATTACCAATTATGGAGAATGCAGATAGAGGATTATCTATATCAGAAAGATATATACTTACCATTGGGTGGGGTTGATAGAAAGCCCACAGATATGGAAGATAAAGAATGGAAAGTTCTTGATAGAAAGGCTCTTGGGTCTATGAGATTGAGTCTGAGATCTTCTATGATTTCTAACTTGTCATAGGCAAAGACAACGATAGAGTTGATGGACACTTTAGCAAATTTATATGAAAAACCCTCAGCTTCAAATAACGTATATCTTATGAAGCAGTTACTTAATTTGCAAATGTAGGAAGGTGGATCTGTATCTAATCATCTTAATGATTTCCATGGAATTGTAAATCAATTAAATTTAGTCAAAATAGTTTTTGATGATGAAATTAAAGCTCTTTTAATTTTATGTTTTTTGCCTAAAAGTTGGCATAGTTTAGTAATGGCAGTTAGTAATACTACATCTGCTACAAATATCTTGAAAGTAGATGATGTTGTTAGTGTAATCCTGAATGAAGAGACTCATACGAAAAGCACAGGGGAATCATCAGGTAATGCTTTAAGTATTGAAAGTAGGGGGAGGCAAAAAGAGAAGAGAAAACATGGGAGATCAAGGTCTAAGTCAAAGATGAGCAATAGATCCAAATCTAGAAATGGAAAACTAAAGATAACCTATTGGAATTGTGGAAAGAGAGGACATGCAAAGAAAGATTGTTGGTTGAAGGTTAATGAAGAGAATCAACATGAAGGTAATGAAGAAGCAAAAGTTGTAGGTATTGTTGCACAAGATGCTCTTTCACTTTCTTTGCATAATAAAATAGAATATTGGGTTTTAGATTCAAGGGCCTCTTTCCATGCTACCCTAAAAAGAGAATTTTTTAATGATTATGTCCAGGGAGATTTTGGAAAAGTTTATTTAGGGGATGATGAGCCTTGTAAAATTTTTGGCAAAGGAAAAGTGCAGCTAAAATTGTAGAATAAAAAATCATGGGTGTTGAAAGATGTCATTCATGTCCCAGCCCTAAAGCAAAATCTAATTTTTGTAGGAAGGTTGGGTGATGAGGGTTATACAGTAACTCTCATAGCTAAATCTTGGAAGGTTACCAAGGGTGCACTTGTACTAGTTAGAGGTAAGAGAGTAGGTACTCTCTATTTATGTAATTGTATTACTAATTATTCTCCTTTTGTATTATCTACTTCAGATGTGGATGCAAAATTGTGGCACCAGAGGCTTGGCCACATGAGTGAGAAGGGAATGACAATTCTTAAGTCAAAAGGTAAGATTTTAGATTTGAAAAGCATAAATCTAGATTTCTGTGAGCATTGTGTTTTTTGAAAATAGAAGAGATTAAGGTTTGTTAAAACTAGGTCAACAAAGAGGAAGCACAAGTTAGAGCTTATTGACACAGACGTGTGGGGACCAGCTCAGGTAGCTTCTATTGGAAGATCACAGTATTATGTTACTTTCATTGATGATGCTACAAGAAAGGTATGGGTCTATTGCATAAAGAAGAAATCTAATGTTTTTGACACTTTTAAGATTTGGAAAGCTTTAGTTGAGAATGAAACAGGCAAGAGATTGAAGTGCCTTAGATCTGACAATGGTGGTGAGTACTACAGCAATAAGTTCATAAGTTACTATTATATTAATGGAATACATAGGCAAAGGATGGTTCCAAGGACACCTTAGCAAAATGGAATTGCTGAAAGGATGAACAAAACAGTATTGGAGTGTGCACGGAGTATGAGATTGCATGCTAGTTTGTCCTTACAATTTTGGGTAGAAGCTGTGGATACTATAGTTTACCTAATTAATAGAGGACCCTCTATAGCTCTGGATGGTAGAATTTTAGAAGAGGCGTGGATAGGTAAAAAGGTAGATCTTTCATTTCTAAGACTTTTTGGTTCTAAAGCTTTTGTGCATGTTGATAAGGAAACTAGAAAGAAGCTAGATGCTAAGTCTATGAGGTGCACATTTATTGGTTATGGCTCTAATGATTTCAAATTCTGATTTTAGAATCTAGGAACTAGCAAAATAATTAGGAGCCGTGATGTTATTTTTAATGAAAAAAGTGATGTATAGTGATCAGCTCAAGAAGCTAAAGAATTCTGAGTAGGGCCATCAAGAATTGGATGAGGTGATGGTCCAAAATGAGCTTGTGGGAAAGAATTATCATAGACAAGAAAACACAAAGACTAACATCGATCAGGAAGGAACCAATGTCGGTAATACAGGAACTGATGTCAATCAGACAGTGACTAACGTTAGTCAAGAAGGAACCGGTGTCGGTCATATGGAACTGACGTTGGTCATATGGAACTGATGTCAGTCAGTAATAGGCCTAGAGGTGACCAAGGTCGATCACTGTTAGAAAATTTGGGTAGACAGCAAGCAAAAAATGAGTCTCAAATGCCCATCAGGAGGTTAAAAAGGGTAAGTAAACCTCCAATTTGATATTCCCCTTCATTATTCTATTTATTGCTCACTGATAGTGGAGAAACAAAGACTTTTGATGAAGCAATATAGGTGGAATCCAAGAATCAGTGGGAGCTAGGCATGAATGAGGAGATTGATTCCTTGAAAGAGAACCAAACATGGGATTTGGTTGAGTTTCCAGTGGGAAAGAAGACACTAAAGAACAGATGGATCTATAGGTTAAAGGAAGGTGAGAATGGATAGATGAGATATAAGGCTAGGTTGGTAGTGAAAGGATTTGCACAGAAACTAGGTATTGATTTTGGTGATATTTTTTCTCCTGTAGTTAAAATGACTTCTATATAGACTGTATTGTCTTTAGTTGTTATTGAGGATTTGCATCTTGAGCAGCTTGATGTTAAGATAGTGTTTCTTCATGGAGATTTGGATGGAGAAATATATATGGATTAGCTGGAAGGATTTGAGGTTAAGGGTAAGGAGAAACTTGTGTGCAGATTGAAGAAAAGCTTGTATGGTCTCAAGCAAGCTCCTAGATAATGGTATTTGAAATTTGACAGGTTTATGACTGAGCAAGGCTATAGTAGATGTCAATCTAACCATTATGTTTATTTTAAGAGATTGGATAATGGTAGATATAGTATCTTGTTGTTGTATGTAGATAATATGCTAGTTGCAGGTTCACACATGCATGATATCTCTGAGCTTAAGGTGAAATTAGCTCAAACATTTTCCATGAAGGATTTAGGAGGAGTAAATAAAATCCTTGGCATGAGTATTAAGAGAGATAGGAAAAACCACAGGTTGATTTTGTCTCAAGAGGATTATGTGAACAAGGTGTTGGAGAGGTTTAATATGTAGGATGCAAAATTGGTAAGTACACCTATGGATAGACATTTCAAGTTGAGTAAAGAGCAGTGTCTTAATTCACATGATGAGGTAGAGTACATGAGTAGAGTTCCATATGATTTAGTATTTGGGAGATTAATATATGTAATGGTATGTACTAGACCAGATATTGCCCAAGTAGTGGGAGTTGTTAGTAAGTATATGGCCAATCCAAGGAAGTAGCACTGGAAAGCAGTTCAGTGGATTCTCAAATATCTGAAAGGGACCAACAGTAGGCATTTGTGTTATGGTGGGTCAAACACTTCTCTACATGGTTATGTAGATGCAGATATGGAAGGTGACTTAGATGGCAGGAGGAGCACCATAGGATATGTTTTCACTCTTGATGGAACAACAGTTAGCTATATTTCAAAGTTGCAAAAGGTTGTTGCCTTGTCTACTATAGAGGCATAATACACTACTGTCATAGAGGCTAGCAAAGAGATGATATGGATGACACAGTTCATGAAAGAGCTAGGAAAGGAGCAAGAGAGTTGTAGACTATATAGTGATAGTCAAAGTGCAATTCATTTGGCTAAGAATTAAGCCTTTCATTCAAGAACCAAACATATATAGCTTAGGTACCACTTCATAAGACAGGTATTGGAGGATGGTGAGTTGAAGCTGGAGAAGATCCATACAGATAAGAACCCTACTGATATGTTAACAAAGCCAGTAACAAAGGAGAAGTTGAATCTTGATTCAACTTCTGTTGGTCTTCAAGATTGAGTTTGAAGATGGAGAAGCTAGAAGATGTTGCTGTATAGATACTGGTGTAGTTGTTTATCTCCAAGTGGGAGATTGTTAAGGTGTGGATCTAAAACCTTCACCAGATGAGTGGATGCTAAAGTTGCTAGATTTACATAGTCATCGATGATGGTAAGGAGTCAACCAATAGCTACCGGTGTTAGTCATAAATCAGTCGACGTCGGTCATAGGCAGACAAATAGGGACTGACGTCGGTCACCTATGTGTCTAGAATCTATTTTTGTGGATAGAACAGAATGTTTGCATGATATGATTAGCTATTAGTTATAAGTCTGCATCTCTATTTTTAGCATGACTATTTTGAGCCTTTGATTAGGAGGTGTATCTAATGGTTGATATTGCATTCCTCATGATCCCTAATCTTATATAATAGGGATAGATCTTCATAGCTTATATACTTGTGTAAGTGTGTATGAGAACAATACAAGACATATTGTATATGTGTGTATCAATCCAAGTTGTTGGAATTGATTGTAAACTCTTGAGGGAAAGAGATCTATAAATTTGAGAGGTGTGAGAAGAAAGTGTGTGGCTTCTTCATTGTATTTCCTTCTGAAAGATTTTAATACAAGTTTTTAGGGTGGTTTCTTGTATCTCTTATTTTTTTCTATTTCTTATTCTAGTTGCTTATCATTTTGGTTTAATTCCATGTTTTACTTAAATAAAAGTAATCACGTTTGTTGGTTGATCCCCAACAATGATCCTATCCATCACCCTAACACTTCATCCCTTCTTGAAGGAGAACCTATTATATGGAAAATTAGTGAAGAAGATCAAGCTCAAGCTATAGTTGAACAAGAAGATAACATGAGCATCTATTATGAGTAGATCACCATAGGGAATCCCATTGGTGAAGAAAAGTGAAATTTAATATTATTGAGTGAATATAAAGATGTTGAATGTCATGTTGTAGTTGTCCAAAAAGAGTAGTCAAGACATGAAAAAATAGGTGCCTGAGAAAGACTCTGCATCTGCTGAGTTGGTCAATTTTCATGAGCAAGATCAAGAACTTGAATCTAAAAATATAATTTTAGAATAAGATGTTGTTCATTTCATTATACAAGATGACATGTGAAAAAATTTCAATGACATATGTGATGAGTTTAAAGGCTTTGAAAAGACTACACACCCTACTAGTCAATTAGAAAACACTCTTGAATCTACCCTACCTCTTGGTGGTGTGATCTCAAAAGATGTTATATCATCCCAACTTGTTGAATTTATATTCAAATTTGAAGTTGATCGAGTGCTCAAGTACCAAGAAGAAAAATATGATTGGTAACAACATGTTGAGCTTATCCAAGAGCTTGAAGGTCTTTGCAAAGTTGAAGTTCATGTGCACAAAGAACTTGAACAAGATGTACCTATGAAGGATAATGATGAAGTTTGGGCTGAGTATGCTAAGCTCCTTGAGGAGCTTGATGAGATTGTATCCTGTAATAAGTTTGAAAATGTTCTTGAAAATTATTTACTTCTTAAATGACAAGATGACAACCTTTAAGGTGGCAAGATAGAGTATACCCCTATAATCTAAGAAGTCTTCATGATTGAGATAAGCACAAACATAAAAAAATTCATGAGAAGGATATTGAAGTGAAATAAGAGTTTAACTTCATAGTTGACATGTCTATAGTTATCACCATTGCATTTTAATATAATCCAAGGAGATTGGCAAACATCATGAAGGAGTTGGAGACATCAATGCCAATGCTCAAAGGGAAACATGCTTCACATATTCATTCACTTCATGGAACAATAAATGTTTCAATATTCCCCTTTAATATATGAGGAAGAGTTATATCTAGGTTACTTTGTGTATAAGTTAGTTTGTTTGAGTTGGTTTGTGTTTTCTCTAAGTGTTCATGAGAGCACATGTGTGTTTGATTTCTTGTCTTATCCTATGTGTCTTTTTACCTTTTTTTGGTGTATTTTTAAGTTATTTTTAGATGAATTTTAGTGTCATTAACAATACATAAGTGACTCCAAATCCCAATAGTTAGGAGAAGGTAACTGGTCCTTAGCATAAAAAACATACTACCACTACGAAATCACACCAATTTAGATTAATTTACCCCATAGTCAAATAAGTGAACTCCCCTATATATTAAAAATTCGTATAGGGTATTTATAAGTCATATCATGGTCATAAATGTCATTTAAGGTGTTTTATACCTTGGTCATTTGTGTCACTATCTTAACATCCTTTTATGTCACCTTTTTGGCCTTTATAAGGAAATTGTATGGTTTATCTCTAAGGACAAGTATGTTTTAGTGTAAGTGAATGTCCTGTATGTTAGGTTCATGTTAGATATGGTAATTTTGATCTAATATTTATAGATTCAAAATGAAAAAGAGAAGATAACAATAGTTTCATGTAGTTAAAGGTAGGTGTATGGATTGAAAGCTATAGTTGGCACATGGTAAGACTTAGGAATGTCCCTTAAAATACCCATAGTAAATATCCATGCTTAAGAAGTTATGACATGTTAAAATTTATAAAAAAATGATCTCTCTATCCCATCACTCTTTTGAGTAAGTCAAAGAGGTTAACTAGTCTTATATTAGTATGAATAGGAGGGAAGGAGTTAGACTAAATGCATTTAGGATAATTTAGTAGCCCAAATTCACTTCATTTTCATGGAAATAGTTATAAGTTTGGTGTACCATGCTCTATTAACCATTTATAATAAGTTTGGTGACTCTTTTTTTTTGCACATAACCAACACCTTAATTTTACTTCTATGTTTATAATGATCTAAATAAGCTAAGTGTCTTACATGATCTCTAGGAGTGTGACCATCCTTATCATATGATTCTAAATATTTTTTACATGTGTGGAGGTTAAGGTAGAAGTAGGACTACCTCATATTACTATTAAGAGACTCCATTATGGTCTACAAATAGTGTTTCACCCATTGCAAAGCTTGCCTTCCTATTTTGGTATTCCAAACAAATGAGATATGTTTCCTCTAACCTTTCATAAGAATGATGATCAGTTTATATTTTGGATATTTAGTTTTAAGAGTGTCATTGATGGATTAAAACACAATTAAAATTTCACACAGTCAGATATCTTTGTGACTGTCACCTATAATTATGTGGAAGGAAGCCCTAATCAATAACAGTGATGAGGTAAGAAGGATTCACGGTTATGAAGAGAATCTCAAAGTGGAATAAATAATATTGATCTATACAAAGGACTAGGGATCGGGTTTTAAAACCAATTCAACATATACAGTCTTGTAATATCTTTAATTATAGGCAACCTCTAACATTAACCTAAGTTTAATCCAAAAAAAGAAGAGAGTGTTGAGATGAAGGTTTTTAAACTCATTAAAACCTTCAATCAAGTTTAGGAGCATAGATAATATTGAGGTGATAATGGTAAATCCATTATATTGTAGTTAGTTTTAGGTCTAGGTCCACAAGATGAAAAAGTTATAATTGGGAGAGTTTACATTAATCTCTCCAAAAAGGAATTCTACCTCATAGAAAGTTATCTCTTGGTGGAGTGCCATGAGGTATGGATAGGCCTAATGGTTTCCATATTATATCCCTAGACTAAAGATAATGTCTTGACATAAATATATTTTCTTGATAAACATGAGGTGATTTAAGTAGGCTTCCAATTTAAATAAGTTCTCACTTTATATTTCTAGTAAGCTATAGTACTCATGAAGGTAAAAAGATCTTGCAACATAATAGTGATATAATGGAAGCATGGCTTGTAGAAATAGTGACTCTATTTATTTTGAGTTGACACTAAATACCTTATCAAATCAAATAATTTTAGGTATAGTGATCTAACATTGATAATCACCTACAGGAGTCTTTGAATTCTCCTAAATTATCACATATAGTCTGACTGAGTAGATAGACTAACCAATACTAATGGAGAGAGGTAGTTTGAGTGTTTCCATATCCCTAAGTTAAGTGTGAATTCAAAAAAAATGTAATGGTATTATTGACCTTAATAGGATACTATGTAATTAAAAATAATGTCTAAGCATGAAAAATTCAACTATAGCAGTTCTATTTTCTTGAGATAAGCACCTATAATATGATTATAGAGTAGCTTAGGAAAATGAGAGATACAAGCTTGTAAGGTTGGCATAGGTATATATGGATGAAAATTATTTAAACCACTATCATATTGTTAATTAAAACATAATATATTCTTAAATACATGAAATAGATCTAAGATAAGTTATAATTTGTTACTCAACCTGAGATTCTAGACCTTGTAGACAATCACTAGGATTAAGAAGATAGTTTCATGTTTTGGAGTGTTGAGATATTTGAAGATGTGATCTAGATATGAAACTTTGAATAGATGGTATTTATTACCCAATATATCCTTAATTTGGTAATACAAATAGGGGAAATGCCCTCTATTTTGTCTCAAACAGAGGGTATTCCTAGTCAAGATAAAATTATAGGCATAACACTTGGATGAAGATTGGAAGGGTGAATGGAAGATCTTTAAAAAAAAATTGGACAATTTATATGGTTTTTTTTAAGGTGAAAAAATATGGAAAAGGCCTTATATTAAGCATAAACATTAATAATGGGGCCATATACCTAGAAACACAGTCCAAGCCTATTAGGTCTAAAACTAGGCCTAAACCCTTAAGTTTCATAGTTACATTTATATGACCAAATGATAATCCTACTCCATGTGATTAACTTTAAAGGATATTTTATGATGATTTAGAAACATTAGTTTTTAGTAAATTACACAAAATGGTCATTTTGGGCCTAAATTCCTATCAAGAATAATTAATATGCAAGAGAAAGCTTGAGAGGCCATTTTCAAATGCTCATACATATACAAACACATTACATGGTGCCTCAAAGATCTAGGGATAGTTGAGGAGGGTTATGAAAATAGGATTTATGGGATTGGTTCAAGGGTTGGATGTCTAGATTTTATGAACCATCCATAAGAATCAAATCCTCCTAAAACCCTTGCTAAAACCTAATGGAGAATAAATAGATTAATATTAATAAAAAATTGGTAAAATGGAATGGAAATTGATTTAGAATTATCTATCACTCTCTTATTCTCCTTCCTACCTAATTGTTCTATAATATCACTTGTACAAACAAGACTATTTTAGGGTTCTCTATAAGTTTTGGGGTGTTTCATAGGAATAAAAGTGAATGAAAAAGTTATATTTATTGAGTTACGTCTAAAGGGACTTGTTATAACTCCACATATTGATATATTACTTTGGGTTTTCATATAAATACCTTTGTTACACATTTCACTCTAGAAAATCTTTGATAGATAGTAAAGATGACAAGTGACTACCTAGTGAGAAGATGAAAAGTTTGATAGTGGATCCTTTTAAGGTATAAAATATTGAGTGGAAGGCGAAATGGCTATAAATATGTGTCATAACACCTCTTTAATGGATTTCCTTAATCAACTATCAGTCACCTTGATAACAAATGTGAAGATTGAGGCCAAGAGAGCTAGCAAGTGATTGTAGATAGTGAATACAAGTGTCAAAAGGAAGGCCACTAGTTAGGGAGGTATTTGATGACTTTCACATCTTTTTTTCAAGCTCCTTAAGATATTTCATATATTTCAAGACTTATTATTTTAATTTTGAGTGGTCAAGTGATGCTTCATCATGAAGGGAGTTTCAAGAAGGCAAATTGAGTGTTATACACCAATTTTAGGAGAAGGATGCAATTCTAGTAGACACTTGTCTATGATAACCTTATAACCTCTTTAAATGTAATTGGTTTCCAAGTCTTGACACATGGATTTGTGACCTTTCCACTTCCCTTATTATTTATCCTCTTATATGCTCTATACATACAAGCCATTTTGGCTTTTATAGAGTAATCCTAACCTAGTATCACGAAGCCCTACTAGTTTAAATACTATATTTTCCTTTTAAATAAAGATTTAAAATATGGTTTGATCTCATAAATTTCTTGTCTAAGTGTGTGAAGTAGTGAAATTCCAAGTGATAATTATCTATCCTTGCCTTATTTTTACTCTTCATTATTTGATGGCAAGTATTCTCACTATAAAAGGTCACATAAAGTGTATTTTAACATCTCTAAGTGTAAGTATTAGCATTATTGTCTGAAATTTGACCTTTTTTCACTCACTTTGATTATTGCAATGCATATCACCTCCATGTCTGAAATACTAATGTCAAAGCAATCTAGGATGTTGAGACTAGTGTTATGAGTCATATTTCATAGTAAAAGTGTATATTAGTCTAGTGGAGATCATTCTGGTCTATCACCTCATTAGAATATTTACTTTCATGTTTCTTTCTATCGCTTTTCATCCAACAAAGGAAGTAGTGTAGGTGATAATCAATCAAAATCTAATCTAGGGAGCTAGCTTTTAAACCTAGAGGTTCACCTATACTATAGGTAACCCATAGGCATATAGGTAATCCAATGTTTCAATAATTCTAGATTAGGATTGAATAACCATCTCTAGGGTGTAAGATTGAGTGAAAATAGATACCTAGGGTAACATAGTTTTGTTTACCTAAGGGGTTAAACTAAGTATGAAACTTTATTGTTTGTATGTTTAAAATTTTAAAATGCATTCAAATTTTTATTAAACATAATTATTATGTTTATTGAAAAAACACATTGTCATTCCTAATTTGGAGTCACCATTTGGTTTTGTCTTTACTCGGTTGAGCCATGAAATTTTTAGGTTAGGGTTTGATTTTGAGATAAATTAGGGACAATAAGTGACTATCTTCTTTTGGTGGTAGAATCTATGAGTTTTTGAGGCATTCTGAGAATTTTTGGTATTATGGTGAGTCATTCTTAGGATTTATTATGGAGAATGGTTCACCATGAAATTAGGGGTTTTCATATGGCATGTGGATGGTTATGAAAATAATAAAGGAGGATGGTATTTTTGTTATGTGAGGAGGTCATGGTTGATAGAGAAGAGATAGAGAAAAAGAAAAGGGTTTTTCATTCATAGTCAAAGAGGAAAATATTTTCCATCAGCACTCAAAAGGTAGGGTTTGTTTTTTTTTTAATTATACATACCTATTTTTATGCCCTTTTAGTTATTAATAAATGATAAGTGGATTTTCAAACTAGTTTTCTTTATTTAAAATGAATCTAATGATTTGACCCTATGGAAAGAGAAATATCCCAACACAATCAAATCACTAGTTCAATAAGAGTAACCATGAACATGGTTATATAGGATATTGTGAATGGAAAAGGGTTTATGAATGGTTATTATGGTGTGTATCTATTTCATTTATAATTTTGTTAAAATGGCTATGTATTTCCATTTTGTTAATGACTATGTATTGCCATTTTGTCAATGGTTGTCTTAATGGGTTAAAATAAAATAACTAGGAGTTAGACTATGTCACTTATAAATTTATGATATTATGAATAAATTAGGGTTTTAATTTGATTCAATATATAGGTGACTATGTGTTATTTTTGTGGACACTTGAATATGTATTAGTAAACAACAAATGACTTGAGAACATTGATTTGGTTATTGAGTTCATTTGGTTTTTGGAACATAACTAAATTTTAGTGATCATTATACGACTACATTATTATTTCATTATTACTTTCAAATGGTTGTATGTATAGTTTAAATGGATGGCCAAATTTAGAGAGTAATACCTAGATAGTTAGGGTATTATGAATAAATCAGGGTTTTTCAATTTAACTTGAATTATATGTTGACTATGTATAAAATGGTTTATATGATGACTATGTATAAAATGGTTTATATGATGACTATGTATAAATGGTTTATATCTTGACTATGAATAAAATGGTTCATTCATTAAATCTGTGTTAATTTAGTGAAAAACATATTCGATAAGAATAGTGCTATATTTGTTTAGGATAACTATGAGTGTTGTTTATTTATATGGTTTACAGATTTAGACATTTAGCCATGATGGTTATTAGGGGTATAGTTGGGTTTTATTACATTCAAGATTATTTAATGGAATAATTTGGTTGGTTTGTTTAAACTTATGGCTAGTGTGTTAATATAAACTACAGGGTTTAGTATACTTAAAAGACTTAATTGATATTAAAATTCTGGGTATGGTATGTATAAAAGGACTAAATTTGTTATTTAGTTGTGTTGAGTAATGTCAATTTGACTAAGTAATATGAATTATTACTATAGGTGAAACATTGTCGTCAACACACACACAAACACACACACACACACACACATGTCTATATATATGTATATGTATATATGTGTGTATATATATATATATACATATATACATATATATACATATACATATATATAGACATGTGTGTGTGTGTATGTATATGTATATGTATATATATGCATATATATACATATATACATATATATATATAGATATATATATATATACATATATATATATACGTATATATATATATATATATATATGTATATATATATATATGTATATATATATATATATATGTATATATGTATATATATGTGTATATATATATATATGTATATATATATATATATATGTATATGTATATATATATATGTATATATATATATATATATATGTTTATGTATATGTATATGTGTGTGTGTGTGTGTGTGTGTGTGTTTGGCTAGCTAGGTTAGATATATGGACCAGATTGAGCTTAAACATTTGTAAAATAGCTAAATTTGAATTATTTTGGGGAGTTAGATGTTTAATTTAGGGCATAAAAATCAAGTTGAATGTTTTAATGAGTTGATGTACCATAGGTTACAAAATAGAATATTTTACATGTTGGGCATTATGTTAAAGGTATTTAATTGGGTCTTTAGATGTGTGGTGTTAATGTGAATTATATTTTGGTTTAGAATTGAGTTTATGTTTCTTAAGTTGGAATCTTAGGATGTTATCAAGAGCTAAATTGTTAGATTTTTAAATGAATATAAATATAAGTGGATATATATATGTTACATATATGTTTATATATAGTGAATAAGTGTGTTCATATGAAAACTATGATTTGTTCATTAATTTATATTTTTTGAATTAGCTATCAATTGAAATGATGATAACTAGTTGTTGATTATAACAAATGAATGTTGTGGTTATTATAATCATTTAATAGTTTTGGAATTTAATGAAAAATTCCTAAATTGTGTTTACTTTTATTTTAATACCTATAAAAAGGGATGTTTTATATGAAATTGGTAAATGCTTAAATGTTATGAATATTGTTAGTAATCAATTTATTTGTAGTATTGCCTTATTAGAAATAAATAAAAGGCCAAAAAGGAACTCGGAAAATATGATAGTATATTTTATGTTATTATTATATAGCATGTAAATATTTCATGTTATTTCCTTGTATTAAATAATATGGTATTGCTAATAAATCTATATGATAATTTCATGTAATCTTGTATGTCACTTATTTATTAAATTATGGTATTAATGATAGTAAGGAAATAATATGGTGAGAAAGTTATCACACATTTATCTAGAGTCATTAATACATAGAATAAATGAAATCTAATTGTGTGTGTGTGTGTGTGTGTGTATGTGTGTGTGTGTGTGTGTGTGTGTGTGTGTGTGTGTGTGTGTGTGTGTGTGTGTGTGATTATGATTGATTTATGAGATACTTAAACTATATGAAAACTTTGGCTAAAGTAATTTTTATATTTAAATGTTATCATTTCACTAGTTTGATTAATATTCATGTATGCACGATTTCATTTTAGAATGCAATTCTTTATGATATGTTACATGTAGTGAAAAATATTAAAACACATGGGTTCTAGTTCACTCCTTGATACCTACACCATTTCCATATGCTCATCCATAAAGGGAGGGAAATTCATTAGTTAATCAATTATGTGGGGGATCTATGGTCTGTGGTTGGTGTGGAAAAGAACAATGATGATGCTCTCCCTCACCTCCAATAGTCAACAAATATAGACTTATACTCATGGTTATTTATAGCATATGGTGAGGTTGTGGATAGTCTTAGTTCTATGGAACAATGTATTTATTTATATTCACTTTGTTGTAAAAACTTTAAATTATTTTACTTTCATAACTAACAATTGGTTCCTCTTATTATATAAACTTTTAGTAGTTCACTGAGTTATTATTTAGTAGATATATATTTTGTCATAGATTGAATTTGTAATTATGTTTAATATGTTAATTTGATCCTTATATAAATAAATCATAACCATTTGATTATATAAGATGCATTTAGTTTAATATCAATAACTTATCTTAATTGAAAACAATCTAGTTTACATTATTAAAGTAATTAAAAAAATAGCATTTTCAGGTTAAACCCAGTGGAGTTATAATATTGTGATATCAAAGTTGAGGCTCAAACTCTAGGAATTAATGAGTCTAAAAATTATTCATATTCTCCTATTAATTAGAAAGGAGAATGGTATGTGGTAGACCTAGATGTTAGGGTAATTAAAAAAACTAACCCTCAAGTAGATCCAAATCATTTTTTTGTAGAGCAAGTTGCAAAGTTGGATTAGATTCTCATAGCCATATGAAAATAGGGACCAAATCATGTCCTTAAAATAGGAATTGTATGGACATGATGAGAAAATCAATCAATAAGAGCCTAAAGAGCACCCTACTCAATAAGAGGCTTAACAAGAACATAGGCATGATGAGGTGTCATAGGATGTGAGGGCTTATGTAGATGTAAAACTTACATGGGACATGAATAAATTTAATCCTCATAAGTTTGATAAAACTATATCAGGGGATGGAGCAGAAGCTGGGATGATAGAAATGGAAAAGTACTTTAAGATCCGTAATTACTCATAAGTCACTAAAGTAGTTTGGGGAGTGCATCAACTTGCTAGAGAAGTAGAAACATCATGGGAAAATAAGAAGATTGAGATGAAATTTGATTCCACTACCATCACATGGGAGCATTTATTAGTTTAATTTAGATTAGGATAGTTTCCCTTATTGTATTTTGACTAAAACCTAACAGATTTTCAAAATCTAAAACAAGGAGATCTTTTAGTGAATGAATACTAGGAATAGTTTGCTAATCTCCTAAAATATGTTCCTCAATATTAGTTTGACAAAATATTTTATATTCAAAAGTTCATTAGAGAATTAAAACTACAAATTGGATGTGAGGTAGATCTACATAGGCCATCTATGATGGATCAAGTCTTTGAGAAGGCAATTAAGTAGGAGTCATAGCTAAATTTTCTTGCATAGGTTAGAGATAAGTTCAAGAAGTTTGGATATTCCACACCTACTCTTAATAATAAAAACTAGAAATAGAATGGAAATTTCAAGAATCATTTCAGGAACTAGAATGCTAAATTTAATAACTTTTTAGGTAGTAAGAAAGTGGATGGTGGATTCAATCCTAGTTTTAAGGGTAACCAGTAAATAGAAAGGAAAGGACCACCTAGCATATGTTTCACCTATGGAAGAGATCATTATGATAGGTAATGTACCCATACTTTGTTTGAAGGTAAAGCTAAGGGTACTATGCAACAATGAACCTTTCAATAGAGAATCCATGTGGATGTTAACAACCATCAAGCTAATTTTTAAATCTCACCTATTGAGGTTAGAAGTAATCTTTTTGGTCAACCCATTTATATTTTGGTTGAAACTAGAGATATATAATGTTTTATTTCTCCATGAATGCTATCTAAGTTATCTAGGAAAGGTAGTTTAATGATAAATGCATGGTTAGTGTAATATGAGAATGAAGCCAAGATCAAAGTTGATAGGTGCTTAGTGGAAGTTAAGATTAAAATTGCCTAATTTCACATAGATAGTAGATATTTATGCATCACCACTAATATGATATGATGTAATCCTAGGGGTAAATTATCTCGATAGGAATAAAGCTAAGGTAGATTACTAGTTTAAGAAGGTAAAATGTCAGGATGATTTTGGGAATTAGAATCAAATTAAGTGTGAGAAAAGTGTTGAAACTTAGGTAGATTTATCTAATTCAACTTAACAAGGCTCACAAGAAAATATGTTAGACATTTATTGTTAAAATAAATGAAATGGAAGAATCTAAGGAATCATCCATTGAGGATTATCCTTTACTTAAGAACTTTCAAAGATGTGTTTTTAGAAGAATTTCTAGGATTACCACCCAAGTGGGAGTTTGATTTCTAAATTAACATAACACCTATTTCAGAACCATAATCCAAGGCACCTTATAGGATAACAATTATATAATTGGGTGAGTTGAAATATCAAGTATAGGAATTATTATTTAAAGGGTTGAATTGACCAATTATGTCACCATGGGGTGCACAAGTTGTGTTTTTTTTTAAATGATAGTAATATTTGCATGTGTATTGATTATAGGATGATAATGAAAGTGGCAATCAATAATATATATCTATTGCCTTGTATTGATTATCTCTTTGATTAAATGAGTGAGGTGACAATTTTATCTAATATAGATCTTTGTGTGGGGTATAACCAATTGAGAATTCAAGAAGAATATGTTCCAAAAATAATGTTAAAACCTTGGTATGAGAACTATGAATTTAGAATATTCCCTTTTGGATTAACAAATGCTCTGGTAGCATTCATAATATCATGAACACCATGTTTAGGGATTATATGGATCACTTTGTGTTAGTTTTTTGCATGATATCTTCATTTATTCTAATAATAAGTAATATCATCTACAACATCTAGATTTAGTTGATCTAGTGAAAATAAGAGCCATAATAGAGTGTCCAAAACCTAAAAATATGCATGAGGTGAGAAGTTGTATAGGTCTAGCAAGGTACTACAAGAAAGTTTTTCCAAATTTCTTGAAAATAGCTAACCCAATTACCTCTCTTCAATGGAAAAATAAGAGTTTTTTTTTGGTTAGACAAGTGTGAAAAATACTTTTAGGAGTTGAAAAAGATGCTTACTTTGGCACCTATGCTAAGAGTTCCCGATCCTAATGGTCAGTTCTTGGTAATCACTGACACATCTAGGTATGGTCTTAGAGGAGTTATTATGTAAGATGGTTTAGTTTTAGCATATGATTCCAAGAAGCTTAAGCTATATGAGTCAAATTATTCTCCATATGATCTGTAACTTGTTATAGTAGTGCATTCTTTATAATTATAAAGGAATTATCTATTAGGGAAACCATTTGATCTCAAGACTAATAACTTGGGGCTCAAGTATATATTTATACAACTAAACCCAAAATCTTCTTAGATATGTTGGTTAGAGTTATTATCCAACTATTATTTTGACATTAGTTACATCAAGTGCAACGAAAATAGATTTGTTGATGCCCTAAGTCCTATAAGGTACATAACAACATTGGCTACTATCATGAGTAATATTCATGATCAAGTTATTAAATTTTCCCCTAGAGATGAATTATATGAGTAAGTTAAGATATATTTATAAAAATATGATTAGAACCCTAAGTTTAAAGGATTGAAGTTGGATAATGATGGTCTCTTAAGGTAAAATAGAAGAATGTATATACTTGATAGAGAGAATTTGAGGATCATGGTGCTAAAGGAACTATATAATGACCATTATTTAGTTCAACCTAGAGTTAATAAGCTCATGGCTAAGATAAGACCTATTTATTTTTGGAAATGAATTAAAAATGATGCATCTAATTTTAAGTCACATTGTTTGTAGTTCCAACATGTGAAGGATGAACATGTGCATCCAACAAGATTATTGTATCTTCATGATATACCATAATGGAAGTGGTAGGTAATTAGTATGAAATTTATCCAATGTTTTTTGTTATCACAAAACCATCATGACATGATATTCATAGTAGTTTAAAAACTAACTAAGGTAGCTCTCTTCATACCAGGTAACTTGCATAATGATGCACTAATGCTTGCAAAAAAATTCATGAAATAGGTGTTCTAATTACATGAGTTTCCATAAAAGATCATTTATGATTGATATCTTAGGATGACATCTAGGTTTTGGTTAACTCTAAATTCATCTTTGGGCACAAAGTCAAATTTTAGTACTGCATATCATCTAGAAATAGATCGAAAAATAGAGAGAGTAAACCAAGTTCTAGAAGATATTCTTTGAATGTATTTCATGGATCAAAATTACAAGTGGGAACAATATATTCCATTGGTAGATTTTACTTATAATAACTCTTATCAATCAACTCTAAATATGGTTCCATTTGAATCATTGTATAGAAGAATGTGTCAAACACCAATCAATTGGGACAAGCTTGAATACATAGTAGTCTTTGGTCCTAAAATGCTTGTGGAAATGAAGGAATAGGTAAATTCAATCAAATAAAGCTTAGCTGAGGCCAATGATAGATAGAAAAGCTATGTTGATCTAAAAAGGATAGTAAGATGATTTTTTGTTGGTGATAAAGTATTAATGTGAGTTAAGCCTTAGAAAATCTCAATTAAATTTGGTAAATCAAATAAGATTTCACCAAGATATGTGGGAACCTTTGAGGTCTTGGAAGTGATTCATCTTGTTGTGTATAGGGTTGCCTTACTACCAACTCTAGCTTTCTTACATAATGTTTTTCATGTGTCTTATCTTAAAAATTATATAGTTAATCCTTCTTATGTATTGGATTGGAGCTTTACAAGTTCTATATCCCAATGTGGTAATAGTAGAACCAATTAGAATAATTCGAACTCATAAACATAGTTTACGTAACAAGGAAGTGTCATAGTGTAAAGTCCAGTTAGACCAATATTCTAAGGATAGTGCCACTTAGGAGGACTATGATGAGTTTTATGGGTTGTTTCCACATTTATTTGTTTAAAAAATTTACTATTGTTATTTGATTTGATACTATGTTTTGTTTGATTTTATAACTTTGGTTTGAAATAAGTGTCATTAAGATGATGTCTAATTTTTTGATGGAAGGATGTTACATGTTGATTTCCTCACTAAACTTGATTTGACTATTAAATAGATATTAATAGGGTTAATGTTATTTAATTAATTTTTTAGTAGACTATTTTTCATTTATTTTGATGTATGGATAGACATATAATTATTATTTTATGTGACTCATTACTTATTGGTTAGTTATACATGAGATTCATATGCGTGTAGATTATGCTCATTCAATATTATTGTGTTTAAGTAATTTTTTTTTATTGATTATCATTGTTATGGGATAACTACCATTTATATTTTTGAGGTGGATATAGGATAAATTCCACTCTCCAAACATATATGGAGGTAGAGCATCATCAAGGAGGGTGTTGCAAATCATTATGTTGGAGGTGTAGAGATTTGATAGGGAACCCTGCACACACCACATAGTACAACTAAATGCATAATTATTTAAATTTTAGTTGTGTTTAGTTACTTCATGTTTGATCATGTTGATTTGGTTTTGATCCATGTTTAGATACCATTTCAATCTTGGTTGCAGTTGATACTATTTT